>VURO01049271.1:0-21541 GCA_015108175.1 Pelvicachromis taeniatus | reverse complement strand
TCCATTCTTCATCAATGGAAACCTCAAGGCCACTGGATATTTGAAATTGCTACATGATGATGTGTTTCCCTCTTTATGCACTGAAGCTGGTTTTGAAGCTGAGTTTTTCCAGCAAGATGGATGCCAGGTCCGAGCATTCCTAGATGAACAGTTTCCTGGAAAGTGGCTTGGTCGTTGTGGGCCAGTTGAATGGCCCCCAAGGTCTCCCGATCTGACCCCCTTAGACTTTTATCTTTGGGGTCATCTGAAGGCAATTGTCTATGGTGTGAAGATATGAGATGCGCAGCACCTGAAACTACGGATACTGGATGCCTGTGCTGGCATTTCTCCTGCAGTGTTGCTATCAGTGTGTGAGAAGAGGGTTGCATTGACAGGCATGCCCATTGTGTTGGACTGTCACATTTTATAAGTGGTCAGAAACTTGTAAATAACTAATGAAAGAATAAAGTTACATTGAAACCAAGCACACCATTGTTTTTCTTGTGACATAACCAATAAGTTTGATGTGTCACATGACCCTCTTCCTATTGGAAAAAACCAAAAGTTGTATCCAAGATGGCCGACTTCTAAATGGCCACCATGGTCACCACCCATCTTGAGGAGTTTGCCCCCTCACATCACCACAAACGTGCCACAAACAGGACTTTAATATCACCTTAAGGTACTTTATAGTGTTAGGTAAAGACTCTACAATCAGACAACTCCCTATGAGCAAGCACTTTGGCAATAGTGGGAAGGAAAAACTCCCTTTTAACAGGAAAAAAACCTGAGCGAGAGAGGCAGCAATCTGCCATGACCAGTTAGGATTGATGACGGGACAAAAGCGACACAGTGGGAGCGAGATGGAGATTAATAGAATAGAATAGAAAATACTTTATTGATCCAATAAGGTAAATTGTTGTGTCACAGCAGCAAAAGGAAAAAGTGCACACACATACCAAATGTACACACAAATAATAAATAGGAAAAATTCCTAGAAATAGGAATAGTACCAAATACTACTACTACAACTACAAATAAAATAATAATAATAAATAATAATGGAGATAAAGAATAAAGTGACCAGTCTCTCTCTGTGTGGAGCACAGAGAGAGGTATTGCAGATGGTGACAGCTCATCTCTTAACTAATCATTAAATGCAGAGAGGTGTATAAACACTGAGTGAAAGAGGCGAGTGAAGTGCATCATGGGAAACCTCCTGCAGCCTGAACCTATTGCAGCGTCACTAAGAGAGGATTCACTTAATGCAAGATTTTTTTTTGCTTGAAATAAGTGGAAAAAAATCTGCCAATGAAAGTGAAAATTCTCCAGTTTCAAGATTCACCGTCTAAAAACAAATTCCTATATCTCACTGAGACGTTACTCTTACTGATGTTACTGTTTTTGTTTAAATACAGTATTATTTATGTGTTGTAGCTGATATAATAATAAATACAATGCAAATAAAAGCCTTGCCATGTAAGCAGTATGTTTGTCTCAAAGTGAGTAAATTAACTGGGACATTTTAACAGAGGTCAAAAGTTTACGGTGTGTTTTGTTGTTTCTATTGTAGAAACTCCAGATCCAGAGCATGGAGGTCAAGGAAGAGCGCCAGAGCTCCTCCGCCCACTCCACTCCATCCAACACACCACACAGCTCCCCTAAACCACAGCGCAGGTACAAGCACACACTGGTCACCCAGTGTCCTCAGGTCAACAATTTGTTAAGTGCTAAAAACCTCATCGTGTTTACGCTCTGTGTGTTTGTGAAGAGGTTGGTTCGGCAGCACGAGTTCAGAGCTCAGTATTGCCTCCTCCTCCAACAGCAGTTTGGACATGGCTGGAGTAGACGTAGGGGGAGGAGGTGTGGTGGAACGATGGGGTGTCTTCGGACCTCGACCGCCTGTCCATAAGTCGACCTCTGACCTGGGATCAGACTCCACAGCTGCAGGTAACAGCACTGCCTTGGTGTGAAGCCTTGGAGAATGAGAGTGAGTGTTGGCTTGTTGTGTGTAAGCAAAACTAACAAAAGCTCCTCCCCAGAAGTCCTGTGAGACGTGTTCAATACAATAAACATAAGAAAGAGTACAAACATGAGACGCTGCGGTAAGAAACTAAAATATCAAAGGCCCATATAACCAGTTCAGTCCAGGAGTGGGTCTGATGGGTGATTGGATGAACTTCAGACTGACAGTAAACACTGAACAACATTCAGGGCTGACAACCCTGAGAGGCTGATCAGTCATTGGCTTTTTAGCAATGGCGAGCTGAGATTTCTTCATCGCAGTGATATAAAACTACAGCTTCCTGATGACTTTTGAGAATCTGCATTTCGGTGTTTACATGTGGGACGTTCAGTTTGAATCAGAGACTTTTAAAATCTTTTTCCCAGGATGACTTTAGGTAGGTAACCGGAGAAAAGCAATGTGTTTGTTTCTTTCAGAACTTTTATAGAGTTTGTAAAAAAATACCAAACAGCTGCTTTATATTTATAGTGTGGCGGGAGAATCAGAGTCTTTGCTCTTATTGTTATTTATTTGGGTGGTAAGAGATTAACTTTGTCACAGGGGGTTTTCTTGAAGATGGAAGTTTTTTGTTGTTGTTGTTTTTGTTTGGGTTTTTTGTGTGTCTGTGTGTGTTTTTTACACATAGTCCGGTCAAACCAAGCAGTTATAATGGGATTATTTTTATTTTATTTTTTTTAATTGCCTCTGACAATTAATTCAAAGAGATAATAATTTAAAAATTAACCATTATTTGTGGACACATGAAGTAAAATGTTTAAAATGTATTGATTTTTTTACATTGTCAGTGTACATCAAGCACATTCATTTATATTCACATAATTAATTGGACAACTAAGTTTAAAGGAATTTATTTCAACTTAAAATTTGAACCCAGTTTTTCCCTAAATTAATAAATTCAACATTTGCATTTTATATTCTTTACAAGACTCTTAACAAGTTATTATCATCTTTTCTTCCCAGCAGGCTTTGCTCTACAGGCGTACCGTGGTGCTCAGAAGCCGACCCCGATGGAGGTGATGAAGACGCAGGCTCGACTGGCCGACAGCGCTTCCATTCAGAAGGTGTCTCCACCCACAATGGAGATTCCCACAGTGGAGGGTCGGCGGCACGGAGCCCGAACGCACAAGCTCAAACCCAGAGACATGAACATCCTGACGCCGTCCGGCTTCTGAGAACGCAGGCTGCCTGGCGCTCCCGACGCCACAGGTCCCATGGAATGATGACGTCCGCATGCTTCAGTGTATTCCGTTTCCCTTTTACTTTAAGTCCAAATCTTTTCAAATGTTACCATGTTTAACGCCCTCAATTTGAGGTTAGTTACTCTTCCAAATATGAATCCGACAGGTTTTGCACTGCCCAACAGGTCCTGTGTAAGTTTCTGCCGTTAAGATGGAGAAGGTTGTAAACAAACCTCCAGTTAGTCTAATTTAGGTGGCTGAGCTGTAAGCTAAGCACCAAAACTGACCGTCAGACATCACAGACCGAGCTCATTCGACTGATTTGATCTGCATCAGCTTTGACCTACCGTAATTACCGTAATTATGCGCAAAGGGTTTTCGGTCACTTAATCCAAGCTTGCGGTTTTGCCTCAAAATAAAAGCGGACCTGTTGATCTGACTGACCTGCATGTTTACAGATTATTATTGGACCCTCCAGACAAGAACTCAATCATATGTTTCGATTTAGATCCGTTTTTTTTTTCCCCCCACGTTGTCCAAAGGCTTAAACGTCTCTGTCCTGAATCATGCTGCTAATGACTTTATCCATTCCTCCATAGATTTGTGGTGAGCAGCTTTATGTAAATATTTTTGAAATATCAAGAGTGGAACTTAAACTATTTCATGGGACCTTTCAACTGCAGCTCTAACCACTTCAGATAACCACTGTGCTGTCCACCAGCTTTCCCAATTTAAAAACAAACATGGTTATATACATTAAAAAAAACAGTAATGCATATTCAGTGTTTCTTGGATGTAAAATCAAACTCATTGACCAACACGGTCAGCATGAATCGCCGCAGGATGAAGTGAAGAGTTTATGTTGGTGAAAACAAGCTGAAGCTGAACGATCCAGGTTTATAATGATCATATACTAACGCACTTTATCCTCGTCATAACTTCCAGTGCAGTTATCCACCCCCGACTCTCCACAGATGCTAAAACCTCCTCTGATACGTTCTGCCTGTCACTAAAATATTTTTCTTCCATTTTGGGATGAATACATGTAATAAATTAATCTGGTGTAGTTTAGTATTAGCCAAAATAAACAGGACAACGATTCTCTAACTATATTGTAACAAGTTGTGTCTCAGGAAAATGATCAGGCTCCTCCTCAAACGTTCCAGTTATTTCTTTTGCAGAAAATGGTTTCTGTTTTGTTTTGTGGGATATTTAATGTATAGATTGAAGGGTTTTTTTTCTACTTCTTTTTTTTGCAAATAGTTTTTTCTGATACCTGAAACGGGAATAAAATAATCTTAGTAAAAGCTAAATGAAGGGAAGAATTCCTGTTTGTAATTAGTGCTTATTAGCTGTGCAGTGAGCGTCCTGCAGAAACCTTCACTGTTCCTCTTTCGGCAGCTTTTTTTTTTTTCTCCCCAGATGCAACAGTGCACACACAAATGTTCTTCACCTCTAAAAAGGCCTTGATGTAAGAGAAAGTAAATGTAAAACAAGGTTTTATTTGACTTCTTAGCGGTCCTACAATGCTAGCTTGCTGGTAATGATCGGTGTTTTATGCAAAGTTTCTGCAGGATGGTGCATGCTACGCTTCTTAGAAACTATTGAGCGCTGTCGTTGCAGCGCTAAATGAAAATGTAGATCCTGGTTGGAGTTACTGATGACGCACTCTTGTTATGAAGTGGAAACGGTCCCTTTGCTGGGAATAGATTCAGCGTGTTTTGTAACAGCGGTGGACGATTTCATGAAGTCCATGTCATCTGCCACCTGTAACTCTGCCGTAGTGTTTAGTCACATGTTTCCTTTTGGTCCCGTGTGAACGACCCTGGACACAAAAGCAAACGCCCACACTGTTGTCAGCTGTGTAGATATTAAATGACTGTTTTTTGCTGTTATTTTGTTTTTGTTCACAAGTGCTTTGTGTTTAAAGTGTGACGTTGCTCCCTTTAAATCTTCCTCCAGACCGAAGCATCAGAACCGAACCTCCTCTGTATGTACGTGTGACTCTGTAGTAGTGACTGAATTAATGTTTGTTTTGGTTTTTTTCACCAGTTGATGGTTCAAAGAAGTTTTCCTGGATTTTTAGTCTCTGTACAATTTTCTTCTCTTTGAGAATAAATGTTACACTCTCATCAGCCACACAGGAGTCGAGCATTCATTGTGAGTGTGTTAGTCAAACATTTTAAATGGACCCTCCTGCCACGACAGTTACATTTATCTGTGCATGTTATAGCCTGTAAATAAAAACACTCATATACGCACAGTGACATCACCTATAGTTGTTTTGTCTCCCACGTCCTGCTTTAGTTGCTTTTTATGTTGCCATCATTTCTGAAATGAACATTTTGCAGACTTTAAACTCCTGATTAACAGAAGTGCTTATTGCAATTACAGATCCATTTAGAGTTGTGTTGGACTCCTGATTTACAACTATGAATTTAGGCTACGTCCACACGTACCCGGGTATTTTTGAAAACAGATTTTCCGTTTTTGTTTGTTTTTTTAAATCTCGTCCACACGTTTTGAAAAATATCTCCGTCCACACGTAAACACCAAAAACGAAGGAAAACGCTGTCAGGAACATGCCAAAGCAACAGGTGGCAATATAATTCTAACTATGTTGAAGTGTTGGCCAATCAGAAGTCTAGAAGCCTGGGCGGGAAATAGTAAACAAAGACTGCTTCAGGTTGTGAGAACGTCTGTGTAGAACTGTGATGCCTCTGTCTTTCGAAATGAAGGGACAGTAACTGTGTGTGTGTGTGTGTATGTGAGCCTGTAAACACTGCAGATAGACAAAATAATGTTACTGTTCATTTGACTAAATCTGCCATTGTAGCAATTCATTGCGCCGAAAAAATAACGTGGCGCACCGTGTGATGTCAAAAAAGGCGCACACCGTTGACGTTGCGTTTTCTCCGTTTTCCCCGTCCACACAAAATCTCAGTTTTCAATGATCGAAAACGCGATTTACGTGTGGACGGAAGATGCAAGCGCATAAAAAAATCTGTTTTCAAAAATACCCAGGTACGTGTGGACGTAGCCTTAATTTGGCTTAATTTTTCCACATCCAGAACCTACTTCTGTCTTTTATATACAGTTGTTGTTTTTCAGCTGGTGGATGTCAGGATGCCAACCTGTGACCCATCTAGGGTTTGGGTTTAGCTTCATTTAACATCCACTCTGTTTCTTAGAACAGATTCAGTGTTACAAAGAAAAACAATCAACCGAGTTTTTATTTTAAGAAGTTTTTTTTTTTATTGTTATTTGGAAATGCATCATCATGCAGTCTTCAAGTTATTTGGCACACAACACTGTAGAAGGAAAAACATCTCCCCTCTGCTTCTGTTGCAGAACATCTTGAGTCCCAAAGATTTTCTGCAGAGTCAGTCTAGTTCCCTAAAAAAGTCAAGTCATGTATAACTGCATCCAGTCCATGTGCTGTTTGCATGATGTCTCCACCTGACTCAGAAGTAACCCAGACTGCTCTGATGATTTGATCTGTGAAACATAAACGTTATTTAGTCTTTCCATTTAGGACAACAAAGCTGATACCGACTCACTTTGGTGAAAGGCTGTTTAATTTTGTAAGATGAAATATATGGAAGTATATGTGAACCTGTTCAAAAAAAAAACCCCCTCTGTGGTTTATGAATGCACGTCAACAACAACCTAGAGATGATCACCGAAAAAGCACTTTAGCTTCTCTTTATGGTTATTGTTTACTCACCAAGAAACGTTGGGAAAGTCAAATCAATAGAAAAATTCTAGATTACGCGCCTCAGGTTGTCCCACACAAACATAGTCTTTGTCCTACGTTTGTTTGTTGGGAACTGGTCACCTTACTCCTGAGTTCTGACTTTCTGAATATCCTGAGATATTCCTCATAATACGTCAGGTCATAATCCAGCTTATCTTGAAGGCGTATTTGTGACTGTGCAGCAGCCTGAACGTGTGGGCAGCGGTAGAGCGAGCAGTCCACATAAGCATGGTGTTCCCTCTGATACATGGACGCAAAAAGTGAACAAAGCTGGAAATCCTGGAATGCTGACATGTAGTCGTAACACATCGTAATCTGACATCTCCGATGTGTGGCTCATCTGGGACACGTGAACTCTTGCACTATTAGCAGCACGACTGCTGTAAATCGTATAGTTGTTATCATGATCCAGGTTTTGTGAAATACTTCAGACTGAAGAGACCTGGGTTTGTTTCAAATAATACAGTCGGATGATAAGTAGGCCTACTTTATGTTCTAGTCTAGCAGTTAGCCACCTTAACCACCCAGACGTGATACTCTGGTGAAAATACTTACTAAGACTTTCTTCACAAGCATGTGCCTTAGTTTTCAACTTGGAGAAGGCTCGATGTCCATGCTCTTCACTACTCCTTTCTCTGTTCAGTACCTTCCAGGTATCTTCAGATGCTTCCTCCTACTCTGCCTTTGTTGTCTTCTTCACTTCTCCTGTTCTCTCCGTGCATCTGGAAAAACAGCTCCATGTCTCTCTGCAGTCTGGTGTTTCGGCGGTCGGCGTCTGCTTTGGCTCGCTCCATCTTGCGAATCTTGATCTCAGCAACACTTTGGCTGCGTTTCTGCTGCTCCAGGGTGGCCCGCAGGACAGCCACCTGCTGCTCAAGGACGTCATTACAGCGCTCCAACCTGCACAGACGCCATGAAACATGTGATGAAGGCTTTAAGGAAACACTGCCAAACATCAGTTTATCATTCTGAGAACATTCTGATAACAGACCAAGACAGAAAACTGCCCCTCCCTGAGCCTGGTTCTGTCAGAGATTTCTTCCTGTTAAAAGGGAGTTTTTCCTTCCCACTGTCGACAAGTCCTTTCTTATAGGTGATTGTCTGATTGTTGGGATTTCTATTAATGCTGACTCTTCATCTTAAAGTACTTTGAGACTGGGTACTATATAAATAAACTGAATGTACTGGTGTCTCACCTCTGTATCCTGGTCTGGTACTCAGACTTCTGCTGGGCCATCCTTTGCCGCAGCTCAGCCAGGAGTGAGCAGGTGTCCCTGGGTTGTAGATGATCTTCGGCCCCCTGGAGATCAGGAGAACCTGATGGAAGGAAGACGTCTGAGCTGCCTGTACTGAGAGGGCTGCCGCTGCGAACAGAACCCGAGGCTGGGGAGTTTGGGTGGTGGATGTGGTCATCATCATCATTATCACTGTTTTCATCATCATCCTCGTTGCTGTCTTCATGATCGTCTTTGTCACTGTTTTCCTTCTCTGCTTCCTGATTTGAAGGCAACCGTCCATCTCTGACTGGACTAACTACACCGACGTCATCACTGCTTTCATCCAATGGTAAAACCTCGCAGGAAGACCATGAAGAGGAATCCCTTGTGTGCTCCACTTCTTCAAGATCTGCCTCATCTTCACCAGTTCCAATATGGCCTCCTGAGGAGTTTCTTTTCAAATGTCCATCAGGGACCTCCATCATCAGTGGGTGTAGAGGCACTCTGCTCAGGTTGTCATAGGCTGAAGGGGTGCTCACCTCCTGACCTTCACTGCTGCCCCCACTGGCTGTTTCTGGCGCTGCACCCTCTTCCTCAGCACGAGCAGAGCTCCAGAAAGCAGAGCTGGCCTCTCCTGGGCCTCGCCAAACTTTGGTCCAGCCCATGAGCTCTGGTCTGGGCTTAGAATGTTCTGGCACCTGGAAGGTGCTTTCAGAGGCTCGAACACTTGCAGTGGGTGGTATTTGGTGAGCGTTATGCTGGTGACAGTCTACGTTATGTCTGTCAGAGTGGTGCTGAATGGGCTGACTGGAGGAGGGCGTGGGGTAGAAACAGTTCCCTGGGTGGGAGGAGGTGTAGCGATGTCCGACATGTCTTTTTGGACCAGAAGATTTGGCAGCAGCGGAGAAGGCACAGCTAGACACCAAAAAAGAAAGTTAGAATTTGAAGGTGATGTACAATCTTGCAGCTGAAATCATTTACTTGCAAATTTTAAAAGATTTAATGACGTCAGCTGACAATGAAAGGATGCAAGTAAAGATGTAAAGGAAGAAGAGGATGTGAGGTTAGACACAAAGACTGAGAAGATAGATAGATAGATAGATAGATAGATAGATAGATAGATAGATAGATAGATAGATAGATAGATAGATAGATAGATAGATAGATAGATAGAGAGATAGAGAAGGTCTGGAGAATAACTGAAGAGGACGGGTACAAGCAGGTGAGGTGTGGGTGAAGCCACATACTCTCATTCCCAAGAACATCACAAGTTGATGCTTGGTTAGAAGCAAACAGCACCTCAAGGCACCTGTGTCTATCGACATATTGCTAATCCTAACATTAAGACCGATTTGTGAGTTTTCATGATGTTTCACGCAGTGTGTGAGCACTGACTCGGCACCCAGAGCACCCGCTGACAGTGTAAGGTTTGAGTTGTGAGGTTGGCACATTGCGAGTGTTAGCTGGTGGTGAAGCTTTGTTACAGCAGGTCCATTTTACCTGGAGCCCTCTGCATCTGCAGCAGGCTGCCCCGTCTCTCTGAAACGCTCGGCTATGAGAGGCAAAGACAGCTGGCGAGGGCAGGGCAA
This sequence comes from Pelvicachromis taeniatus, assembly GCA_015108175.1. Classification (NCBI taxonomy): domain Eukaryota; kingdom Metazoa; phylum Chordata; class Actinopteri; order Cichliformes; family Cichlidae; genus Pelvicachromis; species Pelvicachromis taeniatus. The sequence continues at coordinate 11,795 of VURO01049271.1, read as the reverse complement.
CGGGTGGAGATGAGGCTGCTTCAGAGCACTCGGAGATGCATGTGAACTCCTAGGTGGGCAGGCGTAGACGGGTGGAGGAAATTTCGCAAACAGAGACTCGTTCTCCCTGATCAGCTCTAACATCAGCACCTGGACCAGCGCTGCACCTAGAGCACAGACAGATATTAGACTTCACTGCTTGTGTTTACAACCTTAAAGAATTCACTGCAGTCACACCAATCAGATGACCACTACTGTACACATAGCAGCATAGTGTGTATGCTGCTCAGTATGTTCTAATATTAACTTAAGGAGGAAAGAAGCACTGGTTGCAGCACACGGCATACCATATGTATTAGGATTAATGTTAAGATTCTGTATTTGTTATTGTAGAAAGATACAACAAAATTAAAGTAGCTTAAAAAAAAAAAAAAAAAAAAAATAAAAAAAAACAAATATACAAAAAATAAAAAAAAGAAAAAGAACTTAAAAAAAAATAGATCAAAATAGAGGAATGTATAAATGAGAGGAATGCATACAAATACATACAAAACTAAATATATAAAGATTTTTATTAAAGCTACTTCACGGTGTATTTTCATGATGGCATCATACATAAAAAAAAAAATATGCGTCACCTCTGTGAAATTGTTACGGCGAGCTTTCTGGCTCTTTGGTGTTTTGACTTGTAAAGCTTACCCTGCTTTATCATCCATTTAACTCTAAATATGGGACCAAAACTTTTAGAAATGAGCTTCACGCTGTACTAAAGAATGTACTTCAAACTAGTGACTAGTGAGAAACTCATCTTCAGATCAATCACGGAGGTCATGACCATGAGACGAGTAGGAGAGGCGCCCCCTTAGTGGCCCATAGAAATCATGACAGTTTATGGCACTTCTGCGTTGACGTCTCTTTTCAGACTTGCAGGCTGTCTTTGAAGCAAAATCTATAGATGGCACAAGTGTTCATGCCCTGGTTTACCTCCCACCGTGCTTTGTGGGTCTTCAGCTTTGGCTCGGAGAATGTTTGGTCCAAACACGGTGGCCAAATTCTGGACGTTCATCTTGTTGGTAGAGGAGTAACTGAGGACCTCATTCAGAAACCTGCACAAACAAACACACCGCTCATTCAGTTTTACTATTATTCTCTAAAATAAAGTGTATGTGTGTGTGGGGGGGGGGATGGGGGGTGGGGGTCTTACTGGCAGATGAAGTTGAGCAGGTTGAAGTTTGCAACTGGTAACTCATGAAGAAGACTTCTTAACTCCCTCAAACCCTGAGAGAACATGGAGAACAGTGCATCAAGGCGAGAGGTTAAACCAGTGAAGGCCAAAACAACAGTGCAGACTTCCAGAGGGGCGACGCTGCTTTTAATCAAACCGACTGCTTGATGGTGCAGTGTGCAGTTACCAGTGTGCGGTCACTTGACAGCTTTTGGCCACACAGCAGGAAGTCCTGGTAGTGGCTGTAAGGAACCAGCGGTTCGGGCAGCTGTCTGAGGTAGAGCTTCATCAGTGATGCCACCGTGTGGACGTCTGTGTTACTGCAGATAAAACACTTTATCAGAAGAGAGCAGGATCAGAAGAAAAGCACAGGGAACACGCAGACGAACCTTACCCATCGAAGGATGGCCTCTCTCCTGAATCAAAAGCCTCCTGCAGCTCTTTGACTAAACTGGCCCGCCCAGGCTGGCGAAACAAGCCCACTTCATGCAGGCCTCGCTCTCGGATGAAGGTCACACATTGCTCCACCACCAGAGGAACCAAACGTACCCCATAACGTCGCTCATACAGCACCGTTTCCTCCAGGCGCTGACCAAAGACCCCTGCGAGAGGGAAAGATTTACTCTCTGAAGAGTCTTCAAACCATAAACAATAATTAGACTTTACAGCGTTAGGTAAGACTCGTAGGGGATCTGGCACATCGAACAGCTCTAGGAGCACAGAATCACAGTATAAAGAGGTCTTGTTTAGCCAGTCTTCATTTAACCCATTTACGCTCAATACTGCTGCATTTTCAATGGGGTCAACCCAGATAACACATGTGCAAACCACTTCCTGGAAGAATTGCAGTATCAACCGTTCCTTTGTAGTAAGAAAACATTTAAACAATAGATTCTTACACTTCAGTTCATATCGTTCATATTAGTTTTTAGTGAAATTTGACAACACGAGCAAGAGGAGGCAGGGATGCATGCTTGTACTGTACCTGGGATGCCCACAACAACAAAGTGTTGTGTTTATATAACAATACAAGTAATAATCTTCTCAAATTTTAAACCTTAATCTCAAAAACCCCTCATTATATAGAGAGCAAAGTCAAACTAAAGCAGGATATTTTTAAGCTGTGTACCAGTGAAGAATGAATATGTGTACCAGTGAAAGGGATCCACACTCCCTTGTTAAGGCTCTTCAGCCACTCGTCACCCTGACCGGCGCTGTTGGATAAAAAGAAATAGGAGCCTGGGCTGGCCAACACATCTCTGTTACCTACAAACACACAAACGTGGAGATTTTAAGGAGCTTGCTCAGGTCAAGTCTGTACTTCTTATAATGTATCCAGATATTATTACCTATCCTTATAGTACTTTGATAACACATCAGACCCTAATTTTTAAAAAGATTATCACTTGTAAAAGCAGATTAAAGGTTTGACGTCTGCATTTCATTCACAGATGCTGCAGCCTCAGTTTCACTTCCATCCCTGCACACATTTCTTCTTTTCATTCTTTCGCTCATCTCTGAGACGTGGAAGCGGACGTTTACTGATACGCTCCGAGGCTGAAGAAGCGTTCGAGTTGCTCACTGAGTGGGTGGGTGAAGCAAACACTCAGACCGGACACCTATCAGTCAGATTTTGAGTAAAGAGGAAGAGAACAAGGTAGCGACTGAATCAGAATAATCATTAACAGTAATTTTGCAGCAGACTCTGAGACATGAACATGTCGCTCTGCCAGCGGTTTGGTGTGGATGGGTCATTTGTGACTAACTGGTGTGGTGCTGCGTTCATGTCAGTTCATTTCAAAGTGTTCATTCTGTTCTCGTTCACCGTGATGGTTTGCCCCTCCTCGTTACTTTCAGCTGTGCCCAGTTAGTCATTGGTCTCCTCGGTGTATATATTTACCCGCAGCTGTCTTTTTGTCAGATGTCAGATCATCTTGTATTTACTGTAGTACGGTAACTCAGGCCTCTCTAGATTCCTCATCTTTCGATTTCCTTGTGTGTGACTGCTGGACGATTCTATTGATGCTCCTTGATTGTTTGCCACATAGGTTGATCTCCTGTTTATGCCTCGGCCTCTTTAGATTTATCCCCTCTTTCTTGATATAGTGCTTCAAGCAGAACGGAAGAGCAAAAAGCTACAAAGCTTAAGCAAACACCCTGATTTTGATTTGTTCTCTTTAAAACCAGCTAAAGTTGCCTCAAATGACAGACTTTGTCATACTAACATTAGACGTCTCCACACTTGACGAGTAAAACCTGCTTTGGCTTAGACACAAAAAACCTAGTTGGTTCTATGAGTTCAATTCAATTCAACTTTTACTAAGTTTTCATTGCTTTATTCACAGGTGACAATAATCCTTATATACTTTATAATACTGGGCCTTGGAGCAGCCTCACAGTGCATCCACTTCCTGAATCAACCGGTTTTATCTCTCTTCCTTCTCTTCCCTTTGAGCTTCCTTATGATTGGCTGCCCCTCATGAACACACACTGGAACAGCAGGAGGGCGGAGCCTCTGTGCTAGAGCGTGGGGTTGCAGCAGTCTGTCTTACTGCTTTACGATAATTCCTTGTGGCACAGATTCAAAACGATGCTGGAAACATTCCTCAGAGATTTTAGTCCATGCTGACATGATAAGTTTGCGCAGCTGATGCAGATTTGTCAGCTGCACATCCATGATGATCCCAAAAGTGCTTTACTGGATTGAGATTTGGTGACCGTGGAGGATGTTTGAATACAGTGACCTATGTGACATGGTGCGTTATCCTGCTAGAATCAGCCATCAGCAGTTGGGTACACTGTGGACATAAAGGAATGGGCATGAGCAGCAACAATACTCGACTAGGTTGTGGCAGTTAAATGGTGCTCAGTTGGTTACCAAGTTGCCAAGAAGATTTCCTCCACACAACCACCAGCCTGAATGTTGACACAAGGCAGGATGGATCCATGCTTTCATGTTATTTACATCAAAGTCTGACGCCACAATTCCAAAAGTCCCAGCAGAAACCAAAAAACGCTACTTTTGGTCAGTCCCTGCAAACTGCAGCTCCAGGTATCTGTACTTAGCTGAGCTTAACTTCAAAGTTTGGTTGTAATAAATTGTTATTTGACTTACTGTTGTCTTCTTTTCACCTTGAAACAGTCCTTTTCCTCAGCTTTTCTGCAGCAACAAGGCGTTTAGAGCCAAAGAACTGCTCACTGGATAGTTTGTCTTTTTTTTTAGACAATTCTCAGTAAACCTGGCAGACATGCTCAGACCAGCCTGTCTGCCATTGACAACCGTGCCATGCTCCAAGTTGCTTCCACATTTTGAACATGTCCACATGCTTAAGTGCACTGAGTTGCTACATGTGATTGGCTGATTATATATTTGTGTTTACAAGCAATAGAAAAAAAGAAGACTAGACCTTCTTTTAGTTATTTTGTTTATCGTTAAAATGATGAACATGATTTTGTTTTTAGGAAACACTTAATTTTCTATTGTGGCATTGTTGTATTTTTAGAATAGTAATCCTATGTAAAGCGGACTTCAGCAAAGCAGCACAGTTGTATCTGTATATACTGCAGTGTCACATCCATTCAAATATGCATTACCCTTCTGATATAACCCTCATCAGGACACTTTCCTCTCTCCTCTCGTCCGTTCGTGCTCCACTGTCTGTGCTCCTCAAAGTCACATGAAACACACAGACACATATGTCTGACGCACACTAACACACACACACACACACACACACACACACACACATCGTCACCCCTGATAGGAGTCTGAAGACCCTGACTCAGCATTTAACAAGTGTCACTCAAGGGCAACACACACCAGCTCACACAGTTGGAGTTTGGGAGGGATGAGCGAGTCATATACTGATGGTGTGTGTGTGTTGGTGTGTCTTACCTTTGTGGCCCGTACTGTCATGCTTCCAGGACTTGAAGCAGCTGAGTCCCATGCTGCAGCACTCCTGCTTTGATTGTAGATGCAAAGCGCAAGCTTCAAACAGCAATGAGGAATTTCTTTTGACGACTAGTGACGGAATGTGAGCATTTCGAAGAGTAAAGTTGTGGATCAGCTCCCAGTTTCATCTAGCAGCATTTCAGTCTGGTTTTGAACATCTTGGTAGCTCATAAAGAGTTGGAAAGACCTTCACAGGGGGGTGTTTCTGGATGGACGTGGACCATGACATACACAATCTTGGTTATGTCCTTGCGGGTAGGTAAACCTCAGATTCTGGGTGGATAATACTGATCTTAGAGAAGTTCTGAAGTCATTTTAATCTGAAACTCCAAATGGAAAACTGGCCCAGCAGGAAGCTTTCTTGGGATGACTTAAAGAGTTTCAGAGAATTTAAGCAAATAGAGCACTTCAGATTTTTTTTCCTTCTTGTGTGTCTGCTTGTTTTCTTCTTCTATCACCACCCAGTTTTACTTAGTAGAGTAGCTTTGAACCTCTTGGCACACCATAAAGAGTTTATGATTGTTCAAGAAAGATTTCAGAAACAGACATTGTTGACGGACAAAGACCACCAAACACATGTTCTTGGATAGATTTGGGTCTTTTTTTAGTGAAAACTCTTGCAGAGATGCATTTGATGAAGAATAAACCTCATTTTTGTGATGAATATTGTATCAAATGTACTTTAAAAAGTAAGTGATCCTGATAGTGACAGTAGGTAATGCTATATGTCATTTGGAGAACTGTTTTTTACAAAGAGCTTCCTTTTGAAATGTAAAGATAATCACACATTTCTTAAAAACAAGTCCAAGCGGATATCAAACCTTGAATATAGGAAGCAAATGATTCAGTTCCTCTTGAAGATGATTTCCTGGTGGATGTTGTAAACTTAAATGCCTTAAAATGAAGTTTAAACCAAAGTAGGAGACCCAGAGGGATAATATTGAACTCCAGGAAACCTCAACTTGGCCTTGATTGACAAAGAATCTTGTAACGCTGCTGCTCCCATCTGTAGACAGACAGAGAGGTTTCTTGTAGATGAGGAGATTTTAACTTCAAATGGAACGATATCTCGTGGTTACAGAGCCTCTTTCGATACAAGAGTTCAGCTTTGGGATTTGCAGGACAAACACATTATGGGAGGGTCTTCTTGTCTTCTTTAAAGTTGTCATGTTAAATGCGAGTTCTACTGGACATTAAGCACGGGGAAGCTCCAGTATGCTGCATTTTTTTTCCCCACCTCTGCAAGCAGACTCATCTCTCATGCTCTTCTTAAAATGGTTTTCCCCTTCTTTCTTTGGAAATCTTCATTGGGCTTGGGGACTGTGTGTTGATTTCAGGTTGTGACTACCTAAATAAAAAACAATCAAAATTTCTGGCAAGCAATATTTTTACATTTATATATTTTTTTAATATATTTTTCCGCCATCTCTGCAGAGGCTCTGTGAACACAAATAATCAGTTGGTTTCTTAATAATGAGACGATAATTGGAGGGATTGAAGCAAAGATGCACAGCAAGCAAGCAGTTGCCTGTTGATGAAGCTTCTTCAAATAGCTGTTTCCTCTTGGTCGAACTTCTGCTACACGTCAGCCATTAGCCCAACAGATTTCTCTATATCCAGAACCCAAGATATCCAGTCTTCATTTTTCCTTTTCCTCAGACAACCACGAACTCATCACTGCCTCCAGGAGTGAAACGTCTCACCTTACTTCCTTTACCTCACGATTACTATCAAAGGATCGGCATTATTTCCACCCGTCTCTCCCTTTGCATTTCTTTTTCATGTTATATTTTCTTTCAGAGGTTAAAAAGTAAAACCCAGTTTTTCCCCCCATTTTCAGCCCCTCCTACCAGAGAATCAAACTACTCCATCCTCTATCTGGAAAGACACAATCTTAATACTTATTCCTGCATCCTTCCTCGTCTCCCGCTTCACGTCCTTTGCTTTATCTGCTCGTTATCTTGCAGTCTTGCTCCAGATACAGTCTACACATCTTAATGTCCTCGTCATTGCCAGCCCTTTCCTTCTTCTTCCTCCTATCTCCATTACTTTCTATCTGTATCTCTCCTTGTCCCTCCCTTTGTCCCCATCTAGCTTGTCCTTCTGTCTCATTCCCACTATCCCCCCTCTCTCTCTCTCTGTCTCTCTCTCTGTCTCTTAATTTCCCAGCAGTCTGTATGCCCCCACTTGCCCCCCTCCCCATTTACCTCATCAATAACCATAGTCTCTGCGTGTGCGTGAAGGCTGTGCATTAGGAAAATTGGTTCACTGCGACGCAGCGCTGTTTTACCAAAGTAATCACAGCTGATGGTGAGAGAGAGAGAGACAGAGAAATGGAGAGAGAGAGATGATCTGGCTCAAATTCTGCTGCTGCTGAAGTATGGCCTGCTGCAGAGAGTGCACACACACACACACACACACACATACACACACACACTGATACCATGATTCAAGTGGACATTAAAGTAAGAGAGGCTGGCCGGTCCAGTCAACTTTTGAACTCCATTAAAGTATGAGGAGCCTCTCTCGCAATACAGTCCAATTCAATAAGCTTCATTGGCCTGATGTAGAATATAATGTACAGTGTACTCCTGCAGCCTTTTTCAGTAGAAGGAATCAAATAAACGGTTGTCCTGCCTGCAGGTTAATACATCAAAAGAATGTGGACATGTGAACTTTACAGTCAGGTTTGACCCCACAAGAAGAAAAAAATAGGAGTGGTCGGTTTTGAACCTCAGGACAGTGAGGTGACAGCCGCAGGTATGCAGGGGCCCTCTTGTGGTCAAATGAATGACTGCATGTAAACCATCCAACATTTGGACAGATCTAATGCTACACAGAATCAGCTGTAGGGGCTCCTGTAGTTAAAATGATGCTGTAGTGATGTGTAGGTGGACCAGTTTGTTTTTTCCATATACCGTATATCTTCCATTAGTAGCCTGTCTCTTTTAAACGCCTGTTTGAAACCATGTCACGACAAATAGACACCGGTCTCCAATAGTAGCCGGGCGACCTTCGACCCGGAAGTCCCTCCGTGCTGTCTTCTTCTTCTTCTTTTTAAATTCTATTGGCGGTTGGCAAACAACTGAATAGTGCATTACCGCCACCAACTGGTATGGAGTGTGACTGGAACGTTGCTCAAAAAAAGTAAAAAAAACCCTCCGCGCTGTCATCGGTCCTCCCGCGTCTCATCACTCGGCCAATCAGCCGTCATCTACAACCAGCCGGCATTTAAGCTGGATGCAGCGACCATCGAAGTGGGATTATTACACTGAACTGGAACTGTCGGCTAGCGAACCTGCTAACTGTGATTTTCTGGTCTTTTACTTCCTCTCGAGGAGAGTCGGGGGGAGAGAAGTTTCGGGGAGCACCACTCGTGCACTGGGCTACCACAGACAAGGAGACACTCGTCAGCAAAGGAGGAGCACAATTGGGAACTGCATTATTTGTGAACTGTTGGAATGCAGACTAGTTTGCAACAAGCAAACTAATATTGATAATTCTATATTGTACTTATGAGGATTGTATTTATGATATAGCAGTGAAGACAGTGTCTAATGATTGTAGTGGTTATATAATAAAACAGAAGCGTTCCAGAAAGTTTTCGCTTTTAATAATATACTTTAAAGTCATTATGGCTGTTATTTCTTCATATCTTAGGTAAAATGATGGGTGAAAATACAGATTTATCAATGAAAATAAGAGTTGTAAATCCTAAAAAACACACTCTCCCTGCTCTTGGACACGTTAATTAGAATTTAACAACCATTTACTGTTGTCAGACGGCTATTTTTACAATCTAAATCAATCTATAGTTCAAAATTACAGGCACTTATTGTGATTGGCCTGGGTCACAACTGACCCGAACTATAGACTCATGAAAATATGGACAGTATACAAAGGTTAATGGCATTATAAAATTGATCTGTAAATGGTTTTAGATGCAGTCTAGTAAGATTGATGTCCCCAACCTAAAAGCAACCATAACGTTAACATGTTGCCAGATAAAGGAGTCGAGCACTACCTGTTTGAAAAGCCAAACAATCTCCAACAGCAATGACACCTAAAGCTTTTTGGCCTTCCTCACTTTTTCTGAGACAACGAGCAGCCTTAGGTAAGCAAAATAAAAAAGAAAGAACAAAATAACAAACACAAAATTCCCAGTTTGTGACACACAACTGTATCCGTGTGTGTCTGCTCGTGCCGTACTGTATGTCTGCTGGTTTGTATCACTAATGGACTTTATTCTAATCACAGCTGAGAGCTTCACATCTGTCTGTCAATACATCTGGCAATGAACAGGACACTCTTCATTAGAAAGTGCTCTGTGTGTGTGTGTGTGTGTGTGTGTGTGCATGTGTGTGTGCTCTCCACTAAATTAAATGTGTCACGTCCTCACTATGACTGCATGTCAGTAATGAATCACATGCGTGGAAATATTGCTAACCACGAGCTCGCAATCTTCTTTTTCTGAAAAAAAAAAGGATCTCTTTAGTCCAGTAACCACAACTAATCACACACACACACACACACACGTGTCAATCACATAAACTGTCCAGTGGCCAGTGAGTTGGTACTGTAAAGACCAATACAATACAAAAGGCAGACTATTTATATACTGGTTCTGTTGTTAAATTGTAAATGAAAGCTTCATATTATTCAGGGAACATGCTAAATTATCCACGGAGGACTTTATGTTTTTAAGAACTGAACTATTAAAGTGACATTTTGGAATGTTCTGTAAAAGAAATTTCTAATAAACTGACCAATAAAAGCACTTAAATCGCTTCTTAGGAAATTAAAAATGTCAATAAATTTTACAGCTTGATTAGTCGGTATAATATACAATGAAAAGGTCTGAATTTTAAGATAAAACAAGATTTGTGAACTAGAATTAAGTTATAAATATGAAAATATGTCAGATTCTGGTGACAAAAATATCGTGTAAAAAATGTCTGCACACCTGAATCAACAACAAGTGTGTAGAAGGAAGGGGGAAAAAAGAAAAACAGCATAAATTATAGCCTCCGGTACATTCACACCCACACATCTTATCCGTCAGGTAAGATTCAATAATCCAATTAGAGAATATTAAGTGGTGAGTATTTTACACATGCTCATAATCAGAAAAGTACACTAATAAGAGCACAACTTTAGTGGTAAAAACATCCACGAGGTCTCTCAAACAGATAACAAACACTTACATGCACACACCTCACATTAGGGCTGTGAACATCCACAACACACAAGACTGCTCACGAAAAGATCGACAAGATCACAACTCCCCCTGGGGCCAAGGGCCGCACTAATATGTTTATGTTTAATGATGTTTTTATTACAGTATGATGACGTCATCCTTATGGCGTAATTGGTATGACACGGTGTCGTACTGAAAAACTGAAAAGTATGTTATACATATGCTCTTCCTCGTGATATTTTACTTGGTATGGTTCATTATCATTACGTTAACCTTGGGTATTAACAATAAAGGTCGAGGTCAAGCGCTTATTCAGCCTAGGTACTCACATCCCCCACGCGGGGGTCCACCGTGTATAGGTATAACGGAGAAACAGCCAATCAAATCGCAGCTTTTCAGCCAGTGAAAAAGACATGATTTTTTTTTTTTACTCTGAACCGTCTGAGCCCGGGTTCGAGTCCTGGTGGGTACAAAGGTTTGTGTTACATTATCAAAAGATAAACACCGAAACACCCAAAACCTGAATCTCATCAGCAGAAGTGAGAAAGTGTGTGGACTATCTTCAGCTGTGTGTTTGCTCTCCCGAAAGTTACAAGTGGAAAATTTATAAAGCGCTGCCGCGTCTCAAACTCGCAACAGCGCCGGAAGACAACAGTGGCCAGAAATATATTACAGCCGTAGTGGTTTAGCACTACCATAGAGAATGAATGGGAAACGGTTTAGGGCCGTTTAGCTAAACAATCCCGCGAAAAGTCACCGTTTCGAAACCGGGTGGAAACACTTAAGTCCTTTTAAGCAATTGAATTCTGAAACAACAGCCCACGCCTGTACGAGTTTCACGTAACAACATTCTTTTCGTTCTTTAATATTTATGTAACCTTCACAATAAATGAAAGGTCACATATGAAGGTTCAGGTGTGGGTTTGTGTCAGTGTCACAGGTATGCGGTCGCTCTAGGGTAAATATCGAAGTAACAGTGAACCAGCGTGTTACTAGCGTGGACAGAATCCACTCAACACGTCTTGTTACTGCAGCTCTGCCCGCCACGGCCTTCCTCGTTAGTATAGTGGTTAGTATCCCCGCCTGTCACGCGGGAGACCGGGGTTCGATTCCCCGACGGGGAGTTCACTTTTTTTTTTAATATTGATTTACTGATTTTGCTCATCTTTGCACGAGACAATAAAACTTGACGACTTCATGACGTAGGCCCAGTAAGAACTTTGAGCCTGGGTCAGTGCGCCCCAGGGCAGCTGTGGCTACAATGTAGCTTGCCATCGCCTGTGTGTGAATGAGTGAATGTAGTGTAAAGCGCTTTGGGTCCTTAATGACTAAGAAAAGCGCTACACAAATGCTTAGTTTCTTTCTTTCTTTAACATCTCCAATAAGGAAGAAGGAAGTGGACAACGTTATTAGCAAACTGAAGGCAAACAAAAGAGAACAAC
>VURO01049270.1:5838-59750 GCA_015108175.1 Pelvicachromis taeniatus | reverse complement strand
CACTACACACAATAAAAAAAAAAACACAAAAAAAAAAAATCAAAACAAAAAAAACAAAACAAGAAAAAAAAAAACCCCCACAAACCAAAAAAAAAAAAAATAAAGAAACAAAAGAATCCTGTTTACAGAGCACTAACAGTGAATCATTAACTTTTATGATCGTTCATGGAGGAATCAGGTCCACAAGTCTTATATTTATATAGTCTTAGCTACTTACCAGCAATGACAGCATTTGTGGATGCTACAGCAGGGATTATCCTCTTAACAACCCCTGTAACATTTAAAACCAATGAGTTTCTCATATCTCTAATCATCAAATTAAAACAAAGAGGACAATGCTGTTTGGGCAAATGAAAGAAAAGCTGTACAAATCTTCTGATCTGAACAAACTTCAAGTAGACGTGTTGTAATGTTTTACTGACACAAACTGAGTTTCCACACAAAACTAAAGCATCATCAGCTCGTTGTGTTTTATATTACTTGGCTCACCTTTCACAGGAGTAGCTAGAAAAATAACAGTCATCTCATGGCCACAGAAATGCTATGTCTACAAGCTCACCCTGTGTTAGTCTATACGTGACTCCTGTTATGCAGAACTCTGCTGCCCTCTCCAGAGATTTCTGGTACACCCACTGGATGTGTTCTGGGTCATCTCCATCCAGCGCCACGTCAGCTAATCCACATTAAAACAAACAAAAAATAATAAAATAAATAAAAACTGAAACATACTTTCTGTTTACAGGTTTGACTACCTCATAATTTAAATTATTCTAAAAAAAAAACAATATGGTGTGACTTCCTACCTCCAAAGGGCATCTCTTTGGGCCATAGCAATATTCGCACATACTCAATGCAATGTTCTGGCAGACGAGGCATTGAGGCTATTGTACACATGGGGAAGTTGATCTATAGACACAGATCAGGTTTAGCACTGAAAAACTGACTGGGATCTGGTTCTGAAAGATAATTAACTCATGGCTATGATCATTATTTTAGACAAACTTCTGCGACCTTACCTGAGGAGGATAAAGCTCAAGGGTGCAGTCAATGCAGGCTGTCATGCCAGGGAGAATGACTCTGGCACTGCCTTTAAAGCCTTCAGTCCCACCATCAATTAGAGGGATGATGGATGATGGATCTAAGACACCATCCTCATACACCAGCAAAGATAGCTACACAAAAACAGAAACACAAGAGTTCACATTTAAAATTTGTTCCCTTTAGCTACTATTGTCTTACAGATACAAATCCAGTCTTTTCTCAACTGTGCAGAGCAAAACAGATCATGTTAAAGATCACAATATAGAGATTTAACTTACCAGCATACCATTCATCCACCTCCTCGCCACAATAGAGTCCAATCCACACACAATTATATGAAATTCTAAGTAAAGATAGAAAGAGGGACAAAGTAAAATCCAATATTCTACATTTTCTAATCTAATTTTGAAAAAATTCAAATTCTGTGAAGAACTTGTCAAAAAAGTGGAGATATCAAAAGTCGAGTATAAAGTTCTGTGAATACAAAAGAAATAATTGTATAGAGAACAGAGGTGAAAATACAACATACGGTGAAAAATGTATATATGTATTTTTATGGATTGTACGCAGTTCTGTGAAAAACTAAGTACATCCCATGATTCAGTAGCTTTCAGAACCACCGTTAGCAGCATTAAAATGCTCAGCTCTCTTTAAGTCATTTCTTTTAAATCATCTCTTTAAGCATTTCAACCAGGTTGAGATCTGGACTGGGCCATAGTAACACTGCTTTTTCTTTTTCAACCTTTCTGTTATAGATTCGCTGCTGTGTTTCGAATCATTGTTCTATTGCATGAGCCAATTTAGGCTAAACTTTAGCTGTCAGACAGACGGCCTCACAGAATACTTTAGTAGACAGCAAGGTGCCCAGTGTCTGCAGAAACAGACAAAATCATCACCTCTCCACCACCGCGTCGAGCACGGTGGATGTACTGATGGCTGTGTTTGGTTTTCACTAAACTGTGCATTATGGTCAAACACGTCGACCTTGGTCTTGTCTGTCCAAAGGAAGTGTTGTGGTTAATCAGATGTAACTTTGCAAACTTAAGCTGTGCTGCAGATGTTCTTTTCAGAGAAAAAAGGGTTTCCTCCTGGCAACGCTTCTAAAACAAGCCGTACTTCTTCAGTCTTTTTCTAACTGTGCTGTGATGAACTTTAGCATTTGACCTGTTAACTGAGGTTTGTAGAGTCTGTAGCCCTTGACTGTTTAAGATTATCATAGGATTTCATGGGGTCCTGTGAAAACTTTCTTTTTCAACTAACTGTAGTTAACATGTAAATTGCTGATGGCAGGTGAGATCAATGAGAAGCAGGTTTACATCACGGGAAAGTAAACACGTGAAGTAAGTTTCTCTTTTCTATTAAGTTGTATAATGGCTTTTCATTTAGAGTGGGTTACACACACTTTTGAAAAAAATAAACTTAACTGTAGTGAGATATTTAATGTGGACAAAAATTTATCTCAAGTGAGGGAATCCATTCAGTCATTACAAAAGTCAGTACTGGATTGCCCTGTTGATACTTACGTCTGTAGAACGTTTCATCTAAGTCTTGAATCTTTTTAAAATAGCTGCACAAAACATTTAGGAAAGGTTTGGGTTTTAACACAATATTCACATCACAGAAAAATAGTATGGTGTCTTTGCATTCTGAAATTGTAATTTCTGAACATTTTTCACATTTTATCCACAATGACTGTGAGTTGAAATTTTAGCCATGTGCAAGTTATAAAGCATTTGACGTCTTGGAATAGGTGCTCAAGCAAAAGGATACGGGATTACACAGCACCCAGGCACACGGCTGTTGATAAAGTCAGCAGCAACATCCGCCTTGGGCCGACCCACATCTTTAGCTCTAGTGAAAATTACAGATACATGAAAATCAAAGATAATACATAACACAGTAAGGACCAGACTTTACACAGAACTGACCAATTCTACTCACCTGAAAAGGAACTGTCGATTTAGGTTGGAAACATCAATGGTGTCCATGTCAACAACATGAATGTTGCGAAAGCCTGATAAGGCCTGAGCCACAAGACGAACAAAAAGATGAAAATTAAATATGAACTGTTCATTGCAATTATAATTACACAATTAAAATGATGATCATCATAATAATAATAATAATAATAGTGATCATACCAGGTTTTTTAGCAGCTCACATCCCAAACCACCAGCACCAATGACCAAGATTTTGCAGGTTTCTAACATAAACTGCAAGGACTAAAATAAGAGGATATATTTTATATCAGAGAAATCAAATATGGCACAGGACAGAAAAAAATTAGATATCTGTATCAGATTCCTCACTGCAAATGTTACCTCTGTGCTGGGTTCAAAGTCAGGATGCATGAATGGACCTGATCTTTCCAAAAACTTCTTGATATGGTTCCAACGGTCATCCCAGTCAGAGGTGCTTCCAGTGTCTCCATCGACCAGCATCCTAAGGATGACATTCGTGTTTAGGATGCATTATCAACAGTATCTCAGACAAAAATGTTAAATAGTGCATGCATGGCAACATATGGCCCCATAATGCACAAAACTTCTATTGCTACTGAAATCATACAGCATGGAAACGAACCAAATTCTATGCTCAATGTTGTGATGAATGTTAACAGGAAGAGTGCTTTTTACAGCAGAAAATTAAATGACTTTCAGGAAACTAAGTAGGCATGCTGTATAAAACATTCACTTGTTTTATTGTCTACTCTACGTCAACCTCTGTTCTCTCACATATATGACTCTTTTAAAGGGGCTCTATTATGCTGTTTCATAGTTGTTGCAATCGTGGATGCTCACATTAAACATGGCCAAATCTTTGAGCCAAAAGCTTTCAATTTCAAAAGGTTGTTTCTACTTATATGGTCATCTCAGGCACACAGCTTTGGCTGTGACCACAAAAGCCCCACCACCTCATGTTAAAACTTTCTAGCTGTGAAGAGCAGCCAATCAGACGAAAGTTCCCTTAAAGGGCGGGAGCTGAAAAGTGATTACTGCAGATAGAATGCCTGAGGGGCTACACCAAGGTTCAGTATAAGATGGGGGGGGGGGACTACTTGAGAACAGTCCAAGACTAAAAATATTCAACAAAGAGTTGGATGTGAGCATAACTGGTCCTCTTTAAACATCTTGCTAAAGCTGCCTGTCTCACGGGTGGGCGTTTCTGACCCTCTGAATTTTGGGTAATATCTCTTCCCTGAATAGCTCCCAGCCTGCCGGCAGCTAAGCTAAGTGAATAGCTAACATGTCAACAGTGAGGAGGTACAACAGACCTCTGGCTTCGCACAGAGATTAATAACACCACTGCTTATTCACTACACAGACGTGTTAGTTATTCGCGGTCAGCATGGCAGGATATTTCTGTCAACTACCTACTCACAAGTTTCATTTACAACCAGCATTAGCTTAGCTTTTCGTCTAGCTAATGTTAACCTTCCTCCTAATGTTAACCTCAAACCTTGCGCCAGTTCTACCAATTGATCACTAACTTCTCAGTCAGCTCCACTACTCTCCTTTTTTTCTTCTCCCTAAAAAGAGAGAATAAAGGAAGGTTGATTCATGCTGTGCTTTCACAGATTAAGGTGACTTGAAAGCATCTTTCGGGGTTTCTTGCTTGTTTCTTCGGCAGCTACTTACGGCTCGTCCGTCTCCGCCATGTTTGAGTAACTTCAAATGTCCAATTTAGCAGTAGTAAACAAGAAATGTGTCAGCCAACAATTACTGTCGGATAAAAGTCTCTGTTGACAATGTTCTGGTTTAGAGTTTTAGAATTAATGTGTCCCGCAGCTAGAGGCTGTAGAGCATATAATCTATATATACTAAATTAGTTGTAGTTTTATTACTTAGGTGGAATTCCAATATTCCTATTATCATGAAGGCAGCATTGTCAACAGTCGGAAATAAAGGCGGAAATTACATTGAAGCTCCAACAGATGGTAGTATTTAGCTGTTATGGCTTTACAACTCACCAGTTGTCAAGTCCAGACTTGTATTGCTGGGCAATAGTATTGATCCAATACAAAGTAATCCACTACAAAGTAAATCAAGGGCCAGTACCAATACTGATGCTTATGTAGGGGAGAGCAGTGATTTATGAATTATTCATTTTTAAAATTCTGGACACATTTTAATGACCATCAACCACTGAAATGTTTTTACTGTCGACAATAATTAGCAAATGTAACAAAACAAATCTTTCAGCTTTTCATCTTATGTTGTTTACATGTGCTATAGGCTTTAAATAAAAAAGATGTGACAGTCAACACAAAACGGTTCAGACATTTTTAATAGTGCATCTTTATATTTTTTTCATCCCCCCTTCCAAAAAAAAAAATAATAATAATTTGAGACAATTCATTGGGCTACATCCTAAACTTAGAGGATATAAACAAAGTATCGATCACATCAAGCATCAATCTGGTTACATATACCAGTATTGGTATACTGTCCATATTGTTTAATACAGTGCCCGTGCACTGTACACCTTACTGAAGTGGTGCTTTGTTCTTCCTCATAAGTGTTAAAATTAAAACATCTATGCTAAACACTAGCATACTGTCAGCTGGACATGCAAGGAAATAAAAAGCTGTGAAAAGAGATTAAATGCTTCATGGTATTCCACAAATATGTTGTAAAATGTGACATTTCATGCAGATTATTGCCTTTGCTTTGTAATACAGGGATTCTCAATTTTTGTATTGTGTCATTCAGGCTATTTAAAAATGAAAAAATAAAACACTGAGTTTTTTGGGCTCTTCTGTTCACCAGAGTGAACAGAGACAAGAAACAAAACAAGAGAAAAGGAAGAAAATAATTGCCATGCATGGTCTTGGTAAAGGCTGCAATTTCTTCTGCTAACATCTGATCTCTGTATGACATTGAAGTTTATGGGACCATATTTTAACTCCTTAGATGTGGCTGTAGCCTATTTGACACTGGAAAAAAAATGCAACAAAAACTTCAAAACATACACTTGAACTCCAAGATCAAAACACGCTGAATGTACTGTGCGCCCCTTTCTGAATACACCAGGAAAAGCCCACTTTTGAAATTGAGACATTACAGAAACTCTGCTTTTCTAAAATCCTTACTGAGCTGCAGCAATGCTTTTTGGACAGAGGAAAAAATAAAGTAAGTGTCGTCATGTTCACAGGAGAGAATTAAGCTTTTAAGGAGCATCACGCCCTGCCCTCTGTGATATATGAGGCGGCTCAGTTGTCTTATGGGGTTGCTTTGCTGTGTGTGCCATAGGGCGTCTTGCAGGATAAAATCAGAAGATTACTGAGACACATATGGGGAGAAATATACAACTAGAAGGCTCTATCGCTTAACAGGAAAATGATTTAAAGCTTTCAAAGCACTGGACCACTGTGAAGTATCCAGTATGGGTCTTGATGAACGCTAGCTGAACACTGATGGAAAAGAGTCAAACCTGAAATAGAATAGAGACAAACTATATATTTGTGGACATTTACTTTAGACTCTCAACGCTGTATATCACTAAAAACAATTTTTAGCGATGGTATTTAGCACAGTTGTTTGAATGCTGATACTTTTTATGCAATCTTAGTGTAACTTTTCTAAATCACCATGGGGCACTGGAGTTTAACAATGGCAATGAGAGTTAAATAAAGTCTATACTAGTAATTACCTGATAATTGCTCTGGTTTATGTGCTTTAGCCCCGCAACCAGCAATCATCTATAAGACCAGTTAATGAGCATTAAAGGGCGAAATGGCCTGCTTGAGTGGAATAAAACTATTTGATGAATTAATGTTATCGTCCGCAGTGGATGCAAAGTAACTGAATGAAAAATGAAGTCCTAAAATATACAGCAGCCTTTCTTCTCAGTTTCTATTACACTACATAAAAAGTAATGAATTTGTTGCTTTGAGTTGTTTTCCACTCAGTGCAGTGATAAGACGGGAAATTGAAATCTTGGTGTTATGTTACTTAAGGGCATCTACCTTAAGCATCTGATTTAATGTGTCCAAACTGTGTTAATGAATCTCTTATTATCAAATGATTAATAAGCCTTGGATTGGCCTCTTTGCATTTTAAGAGTGGTGCCTGTGGATTCGTGGACATAATTAATCCACCTGTCTACAACCCCTCTAAAATTAAAGCGATTGTGGAAAAGGTGTCTTCTACAGAGGTCACCAGAAATCTGCTAATGTATGCACTGATAGCTGATAAACTTATGAGCTCATAATATTTGACGCCGGGATGAGCGCTCATATGTGCGCAGGACACGAGCCCCAGAGTTTCTTTGATTTTAATGTGGCAGTGTTTTTTGGAGGGGTCTTTTAAACTGATTTTTAATGAGATGTTCCGAATGACAGCCTCTGAAAACTGATAACTAAAAATAACTGCTGTGGCAATGTCCTTCATAGCTGACTGCCCGCCATCTCAGCTCTTCTCTCTCTCGATTTGTTCTAACCGCCTTGTCCTCTTTCATTTAACCTCGGACATGCTCTCATGTTAAACAGCAGAACGATGTGATAACATTTCATCAAAGATTCCCAGAAGACACTTGAAAACCAGTTTGGTTATGACTGAAACCCATTGCTCTGGGTCTCAATCACACTCTTGCCCCTGGGCACTTTATTAAGGTCTTAGGTATGCTCCAGACTGCAGCAGTGTCAGCTCTGTTGGCTTTCCCTGTGTTGTTATTTTAGATGTACACTAGTTGAAAAGTAGGGCAAAGTCGAAATCTTCTGGCGCTGACACATTTTTATAGATTCCATTGAAATGCCATCTGTCACTCCCCCACCTTAAGCTGGGACATTTTGAATGTCACTACTGGGCTTTTGAGGTGACCCCACTCTTGGCGATCCGTCACAGCCAACTGCAGTTAAGATTCACGCAAAGACTGAAGAGATCACAATTAAGCAGGCCTTCACTAGATCGTGGCAGGCTATCAAAACAATGACACCTTGCTCAGAGGAGCTGCTTGCACTCTCCGGAAAACAGGGAGAGAGATTTTTTGCTTTCTCCTCTGCATGCAGTGACATGGGAATCCGAGTTTGTCAGCTCTATAGTGCCATATATCTCACATCCATTTGCCATCTGATTGCTTTCTGTCAGGACATCCAAAGTAGAGTTGATTGTGCTAATGATAATGTGTCACAGCGATATGGCCCTAGTTAGGCGCAAAGCAGGGCTGCCAGCCAAGAAGACAAGGAGAGGCTTCAGGCTGATGTTGTGTTGTGCTGTTGTAGGTGATTGATGACTCTCTCTGTTGTAGTGCTTTGATTAAGACTCCAGTGATTTATCGCCACTGCTCACAATGTAATTAGACTCTATATACACTCAACAAAACAGTGTTGTCCTGCTACACTGTAGGATGCCAGCAAGTGTGGGTGTGTTTTTCATGCCCGTGGGTGCTATGAGTTATCTTCATAGCCATACATCTAGTACAGTATATTTTGCTGATGTGCATCTAAATGGTTGCCAAGTGTGAATACATTCACATTAAAGCACATTCACCCTGCACACGTTTCTGTTTTAAAGTAGGACATGTAGCTAGGAAATGTGCTGTACGTGATACAAGATTTATTCAGCGTATGATGGATTACCTTTGACTGATGCTGTCTGGAGTGTTTTCACTTGGCTATTACCAGGATGCTCTGTGAGTAGACATTTGCTGTGAAAATGAACCCTTGCTGTTTTTATGGTTGGCTCAATGAATTTTTGGTCTGTCGAGATCTCCTTAGTGTGACAGAAGAAGTGGAAAGATATATACTAAAACTACAGAGCTCATCTGAAATTCACCTTATATTGACTCTATTTGGCATTCTCACAGTTCAGGAGATTAAAAGCCCATAAAATGTTTACTTTAAAAGTAATTACACTACAGATTTATTTATTTTTTTAATGTATGGAAGCACTAGGCTAGCATTGTTGTCACCATTCTGAAGTGAAATAGAAAGTTCAGGGTGGCTGTACCGTCTCCAAGGTGTTCAAATAAAATGATCCATCATCCTATGATGTGAGGAGTGTGGCGTCATTGCTGGTTTGCACTTTGTTCTTCCTGTTGCTGATGGGCAGCGCCCACAGACAATTTGTGCTTGACACTTCCTGCCTACGTGGGAGGGGGACTTGCTTTGACCTTGCAGCACATGATGTTTTGTTGTCGTTGTGATTTTGCTTTTTTTTTTCTTCTGTTTTTTCATAATTTGGTCCGATAGAGTTATTTCTGAACTGGAGGGAGAGCTAAACATTGAAAGCAACAACTGTGAGGTGATTTTAAAGCAAAAAGTATATAGCTGTGCTCAGTGCAGCCACTCCACTGGTTGAGGTGTATTTAGCACTATGTTATTATTTACTTACTGTAGTTTTGTTTAGTTTTAAAGGGACTGTTACTTTTCATTATATATGGTATGCTACACTTATCCTAAATTTAAAGCTTCAGTCAGCAGATGATTAGTTTTATTATGTAGTTTTTACATAAAACTGGAAGTGGATAGGAAATGAATCTCATTAAATATATTACAGCAGTGAGTTTTTGAGGTCGCTGCTTCTCTGGTTTATCTTAAGCTAACAATGTACAAACATGGGAGAGGTGTCTCTCTAATTCTTTTACTTTCATTTTGACTGTCTATTGAGTTGAGACATCTATACCCTAGTAGTAGACTTTACCTTGGTGGTAGGGTTGGAACAAGTAGCTTATTGCTTTTTGTTCTAGCATCAGGAAATTAATCTGTCACCTTTCCTTGTCTGCATCTGTGTAGTGCTGATAGCAACGCTGATATATTCCTTTTATCGGATCTTTGGGAGAGGCTAATTCTATGTTTCTTTCAAGGACTAGAGGAATTACAGGAATCCTTAAGACCATGAAACGGAATTTCCCTCTAACTACTTCAACTGCTTTTATTCCTGCTTGTGCTTCCTATTTCCTGGCCTCCTCAGTGTGCTTCCTGCTCTGCCATCTCTACTGTTCCTCCATCCCTGTTGTCCTTTGCATGCCTGAAGAAGACACTGCGCACAGTAAGGACAGCATCCAGTCCTTCAGCAGTAACAGTTTCCTCACAGGCGTCAATTAAGTGACAACTCAAAACATTCATAAAATCCACCAAAGAAAATGGAGAACAGAGAACATACAAACCATCCTTCTTTCTTTCTTAAATCTATTGTTACTAGCAGGCCATAAACTTCAAGGAAGAGGTGCGCTTCACCACTTTGCACTTGCCACATGTTACTCTTATGTCACTGTAGTGCAGAAAGTATATCATAACCCCGAAGAAGTCTCATTGATTTCCCATTCAAATGCTCTCAACAGATGTCTGTGACACAGGCAGTGTAATTTTCTTTCTGCTTCAACAACCTTAATCCTCCTATTATTCTAGTAGGTTTTTGACAGGACAAGTTAAGGCCCAGAGTTACTGCAGAACTCATTTAGTCAGCAAATGAAAACTGCTTCAGTGATTTCCTCTGACCTCTTTATTTGTGGCAAGTCTTGTTTGAATGTAACCCTCTGAGGTCCAAGTCCTCATCTGTGGTGACCTCCAACCCTAAAAGTAACTTTCAATTCAATCCAAATATGTATTGTTTAATTGTTCTCCCAAGTCTTGGCAACAAGAAGACAAGTACTAATAATAATTCTAAATGACATGTCAAAAACTATTAAAATTTTTTCCCCCAAAAAAGTAAATTTTGTCTTCTCCAAAATAGAGGGTTAGGGTCAGGCCAGTTCCCACCCTAAGGTTTCACTAGGAGTTCTTTGGCCCTTCATTTTATTTTCTCCCTCTTCCTCTGCAGAGCATGGGCCTGGGTGGAGCTTTAGGAAGTGGGGTATATCCTTCCTCTCCAATGAGAACATGACTGAGGGGAGAGGCCGCGGGTTTGGGTGGCTGTGTCTCGACACCACTGGCGAGAATTCAGAAACCACAAGCAACTTAAAGCATATCTCCTCCATCACTGCGCTGAGATGCATTCAGGTAATATTCAAACAAAGCAGTCACAGAATGCTGAAAGACTCAGCAGCCTAGCTGGCAGCATAAATACACTAAAGTGAAAATGCTCACGAGATGTGCTCTTCTATTGTAGCAGCGTCACTGCATATATAATAAAATCCATTTAGTTTTATTTGACTTTTATCTGGTCATATCAGTGATATTTACTGAAGCAATAATTGATTTTTAAATGCATTCATAACGGCTGACTATGTCACCTAATGAAAAGAACAGTAACATTTAATTCCATTTTAATTGAGATGTACCTTAAGTGGTGGGCTATAATCATGAGACTCCTTGTTCACATATCAAACATTAATAATAGGCACATTCATTTTAGATATGTAAAATATTAAATCGATGGCCAAGACCAATTAATCCATAAATACACACGGTTACAGTCTCCTTACCTAACATTTGCTTTGTAATCACACTGGAAAGAGATCTGCCTTAATTTATAGGCCTAATAATATGTAACTACACAGTAAGCAGAGAGAAAATAAAAGGATGAAATAGGAGTTTCATTTTACGGCTCACAAAACCTTTAAATTATGTCTACATAAGGCTGAACTATTCAAGGAATATAGCCCACAATTACAATAAATGAGAGGTGACCTTTGCAGCATGCGAAGCACTTAGAAAATCACTTGTAGGGGAAAAAGTGTTAAAGAAGATGAAATAAACTACGTTTTCTACCCCATCCTCTCACCTGTAGAAACGTTTACACCTCTACATACACTTCACACATTCAGCTGTAATGGCATAATTGTGTTTCTTGTGCAGATGCAAGCAGAGTGCCAGCTAGTGTCCATTCGC
This sequence comes from Pelvicachromis taeniatus, assembly GCA_015108175.1. Taxonomy (NCBI): domain Eukaryota; kingdom Metazoa; phylum Chordata; class Actinopteri; order Cichliformes; family Cichlidae; genus Pelvicachromis; species Pelvicachromis taeniatus. Next base: position 47,938 of record VURO01049270.1, on the reverse strand, counting down.
CCCTCCCACAATAACAAATGCACAACTAAAATGAGAATGTTTATTAAAGCAATTTGGATGCTAACTTATTTATTAGGATGATGGGCAAACAGTGCCATCTGCTCCTGTGGGCCTCTCAGTGAAGTAATAGCTGTCTCTTTATGCATTACTGAGTGTAGCTTACATTACACAGAAACACAGGCACACATTTATATTTAACAGCTACAAGTGTACATTGCACACATCCCGTTTCTCAACCGAGGGCAGCTGTGGCTTCATCATACCAAACAAAGGCTTACTCTCTCTCTCTCTCTGTATTTCTCAGTATGTCACTGTCTCCCAGCATCACCCTGAGTGATTGCCAGTCATGACACCCGCCTGCTTGTACCACAAACCCACCCAAATGCCCAGGAAATTAAATGCTCTACCGAGGTAATAAAGAGAGTAAATCCTGCTTGTATTCTCTGCCCATGGCCAGGGCATTGTGGGGGCAGGTATTACCATATTAAGCCCAGACAGAGGAGATCAGCTCAGCATTCCCTCATTACACCTCATCTAGTGGGGATTTACGGCTTTTCCAAAAACAGCATGCCCACAGCTGTAGTCTTCACCTGTGGGTGGGAGCGGTGTGCCAGGCAGTTTGATCTCAAATTATTAATTATAATTATATTTTCATACACACGGTAACTTTTTGAATTTGGTGTAAGAGCTACAATGCTAGATTAACCCTCAACACACATGTTTGTATTTGCACATATGGAAGAAAACACTTCGCAGCTGCTTATTTACACTACTAAAGCTTTTCATAGGATCTCATGTCTTTCGCTGCAAGATCAAAAGTTTAGGTTTCGTTTTGTTTCATAACACTAATACATTTTTTCACAGAAGCTATCATACCTCTTTTTGTTCGTTATTAGCGAGTGAGACGTGACCGACACCTTGCACCGTGACTGAAACAAGCACGATATAGCCATTCATTTTGAACAGATTTCCCCTCCTGATAACAGCTGCCGAGGAACAGATTAATAATGCTGTGGAAAATGAGATTATGCTGACTCATTAAGTTTATATCTCTCTGTAGAAGTAGATAATGGTTCTGCCAGTGATCATAACAGTCGGCACAAAGTCACCAGAATGCTTGATTATAAATGAAGCCCTTGAAATCTTCTGCCACTGGGGGAGTTGGATAACTTTTTTTATTGAAAATCTAGTTTACGAGTTGCCAACAGTTGTTTGTCTCTTGAAAAGCGAAAGTAATAAACAACAGGCATAAAACGTAAGGATAGAAAAGGGTAACTAAGTGCTACCCTGAAGAGAAAACAATAAGACATATGCAAAATTTATGGTTAAAAAATGTCATCCCACATTTATTTTTGTTCCTAAAATGTCCTGGTGTATTTCTGGAGCAACCCCTATTGCAAGCCAGCATTACTTAAAGTGTATGTGCACGCTCACTGAATCAGATACTAGGAAAAGACTCCTGCTGGGAGTCTATTTCATTTGCACAACACACAGCTTGTGTACAGAGGTATGTAGAAAACAAAAGAATGGCAATTGACACACATACATAGATTTCACTGCAAACAATTTATGAACAACCTAAGGCAGGCCCCTTAGCTTTTAGTGTATCTATTTGCTTTTTGTGTTTTTTTTATTAAGTCTCCCTACAGTTAATCTACCAGTTTTCAAAGTGAAGTAATCTATTACCACAGCGGGGGACAGATGGTTGTCGTTAGTACTATGCTATATTTTGGGGATCGTAACATGCACACTATTAGCTTGTTTGATAAGCACTAGCAAGCAAAACAAAAGCTTCTCATTGAAGTACTGCAAGAAACTGGTGCATTTTCGTTAATGCCACAGCTCACCACTGTATGTAACTGAACTTCATGACTGTAGTACCTGGTTTAGCTTCAGTGGATTTGAATCCATTAGTAAAAGAAATCAGTCTTCTTCCCAAGACACAGAAATTCTTCTAGCAATATCAGACATGCAAGTCAGAGTAGTCAGAGTAGACTGAGACAACAATATCACATTTGCACTAAGATGGAGGCCATACAACCTCCACTGAGCCCCTAAGACGTGGACGCAAGCCTAACTAAAAATGCAGAAGTGCTGCAGTCAATTTGTACTTTTAACATAGAACTGTGACACACAACCCACAGGCAAATATCTGTAAAGTGTTCAATCAGAGCTGTCAAGATGAGGATTTAGCATGTGGGATGTTGACGGAGGATCGATACGACTCCATCAGGACTAAGCCATTCCCTCAGTTCTAATAAACACAAACCATCACCCACTTGAAGATGCCGCTCTCGAGCAAACCAAATCCACGACACACTGACCTTCCTGCGGGATTAGGAAATTTTGCTCTCTTCGGATGTGGTCGCACATCACAAATTGCATGTTTTTTTTTTTACTCTTCAACCTGCCCCTGGACTATCGACAGCATTTGAAGTTGTGCTTCCAGCTGTTATCAGCTCTCATTATATATATCACAGTCTTGAAGACAGTGAATGTATAGAAAAGTGATCTCTACTGTCATTTCAGAAGAAAAACATACTGTGCATGGCTCCAAATGAATGATAGTAAATCTGACAAGATCAGTTGTTCCCGTGTCATATGTTTCTTGAGCTAATGCAGTGGTGATATGCCTTTGCTGAAATACAGATACTGTTTGATAAGAGCCATATGTGTCTGGGTTGTACATCCCCCATGGCAGTATTGAGGCTGAAGTATCACACCATGTGCAATGAGGAAAGTGACAGAAACATAAATGAGGTGAAAGGAAAAAGATTACTGTTTAGTGTGACTTTGGAGTTTTCAATAACTTGACACCAGCTAGATAAACAGAAACATCCCTCAAGATATTTAGGGTACATAGGTGCAGCTTTAGGTAGAATAGCACAAGATAGGCTTTATCACTAAATTCAAAGCCTGCAGCCACATACTACAACAGCTTTATTGTAACCTCGCAAATAGTAGCCCTTTCTCCTATTATTTCCTACCCAAAAAGCCTAAAGAGAAAGTGGTGACAGACTAAAATACTGTAGCAATTAAAAAGAAAGAGGGTGAAAAGAGAAGGTTGCTAATGGGTGGAGAACATAAATCAAAGCCATGTATTTCTTTTTAAAAGAAGGGGAAGGGGAGAGATTGGGAAAGAAAGGGGGTGTGAAAAAGAGACAACACCATCTGTCTCTGTGGACAAAGTACTGAACACTTGCATTCAAGCATATGTTCGACTGATCACACAGATCACCAAGCGTATGTGCTGAGGTGGGATGTTCCTGTGAAAAAAAAAAAGGTGGCTCAAAGGCATTTTACACCCAGAGTAGGTAGCTGCTGCTCTGCAGAGCGGTGGAAGATCCAATCAGAAGGATGCAGAGAAATTGTTGCTTTAATTGGCTTCACACTTGACTCAGATAATCCCAGTTTTAGGATAAAAGCTCCGTGTGTACAAGACATTTTTATAATGCTATATTAGTAGCAACAGCATTCATGTTCTACTTTAAATGGAATGCAGTTTCTTTGCTCATTCTTTAACCTTTAGTACCATTGTCAAGATTTCTTCGATTTCTCGCCAAGCATCCATCCATGGATGGATATCCATTCATCGTCTTGCACTTAAACCCTTCACCCCTTCTGAGTTACTCCTGGGGGTCCCCGTTGCCAGATGTGACCTATAATCCAAAGGAAGGTGGGCAGCAGGCATCCTGACCATATCCCCAAACCACCTCAACTGGCTCCTTTCAGCAATGTAGAACACCTGAACAGGGAGCACTGTCTGGATGTCCACGCTCCTCACCCTATTTCTAATGCTGACTCTACACCACAGAGTCAACTGTAGTCTAATGCAAAGTCTAATGCTGACTCTGCCACATCTTTGAAACCGTACATTTTCGATCGTTACTCTAATCTTATGGCTATAATGAGGGCTGAAATTTAGATTGGTAAATTGAAAGCTTCACCTTTTGACTCAGCTGTCTGTTCATCAGACAAGTACATGCCTGCATTACTGCTGACACCGGTCCATCTCACTTCACTTGATCCCAAGGCCATTACCAAACAGTTTACCGTAATGACATTGACTGAACAGAACAAAACTCAAAATCACAGTTTCATTGCTGGTAAAAACAGTGACAAAAAGCCAAACGCAAAAGTAAACAGTTACAGGACATGATATACTGACTGGAAGGAACCCAGATGAACAGAAACATCGCCTACAATAAGGGATAATATGACAGACAGCAGAAGGAGACGCAGACAATAAATACACAGGAGGAGATTGGGGTGGAGTGGACACACCTGGGGAACGCAGCTGAACAAAATCTGACTGAGACAGGAGAAGGAACACGCACACAAGACAGGAGACTATCAAAGTAAAACAGGAAGTAACGCAGACTGAGACTCAGACTAACGACTGGACATAGAAAGAAACTAAAATAACTGAAAGCTTAGCTGTGCATGTGCAACTTCACAGGGCTGCTAGCACAACTGATAAGTCAATCCCCAGAGATTCCCATATTAAAATGTCCAAGCTAACAGCATTGATAAAAAGTTTACAAACTGATACAAAAGGCTTTAATCTCAGTGGATAGTGTCCCCTTTAATAATTAATAACTCCTCAGGAGATGCTTAAATAACATCCATTTGGATTTTTGCTAAGGCTTAAAGTTAGGCTTTGATCGACCGGTGTGCTAACACAGGCCGCTGTGGCTGACAGATGCACGCTAGGACTCATTCTCTTAATCTCAGTCATTGAACTGGACAGTTAAAAGCATCATTTTCAACAATTTTCCACATCACTTTAGAGAAAAATTGCAGTTTGTCATCACAGCAGGAACACCTTGGGTCAGTTAAATCCGAAATGCAACCAACCATTTTGCATGCAAGAGACCTGAGAAACTGTGATACTGGCTAATTACATTTGCTTACAAAGTGTAAGGTAAATGTTGACATAATGTCTCATAGCCTGCCAAATTCCCCCACCTCCAACCACCTGCATCACAGTGATTGAATAGCTTTAGAGGTATCAACAATATTCACCAATCGCTTGTCTGCCAAGAGTGATGTCAATGACATTATGTCTACTTATGTGGTTTGATTAATTGTTAGGAATTGGCTTTTTCAGTGCCATCTCCCTTGCTCTTGGAGGAGTAGCTGTTGGCAGTCATTACCATAATCATGTTAGTGTTTGACTCTGCCCTTGTAGTGACTCTTTCCCATTATAATTCCACAAAGTAATGGATGCACATCTGAGATGAGATTGTGACATCCTTGTCCTCCACAGGTTAGGACAGTGGTCACAGCTGCATAAGAGGAAACGTGTTTTAGAAGTTTGCTTTCAATGTCATCAAATTTGATATCTCAAATGTTCAAAGCATGTCTCTGATGAAAATTTCTGTTCGCCTGTCTGGTCACCACGTAGCCTACAAGTGTAAATGTGTCTGTCTTGTGATTTATGTTTTGCTCCGCTGACAGTCTCTGCAGGGATCAGCGGCTCTGCTGTTTGCTGTTATCTATCTGACTGAGACATCTCTAGCTGCATCTCGGCTGTCACCTAAAGCTTCATTTCCCTGCCTGTCACCATTTGCTCGGCTCAGTGTCTGCCACAAAGATGCACTTTTTATTATATATATATATATAAACGCTACTCTGCCACATATTATAACTCATTTCACTGACAGTACTTGTGCAGCCACGCTGTAAGACCTGACCCTTTGACCTCACCTTATGAGATTAATAAAAAGTGCCGCTGTAGATAAAATGTGGACCACATCCCCGCATGTACACACACAAATACACATCCCAAAGGCAAGAAGGGGAAAAGTGCTGAAAGGTGTTAAAGAGAGCAAGGTTTGGTTTAGCACAATAAGCACGTGTCCATCCTGAGAAAACAGGAATCCAATAGTGAGGGTTGCCCCAAGGATGATATTGTGCATTTTATGGCCTCTTTATGTCGGTGTTAGCACAAACTTTTTAATGGAGCTCATAAAATGTGCATACTGCTTGAAGACACAGATTTTCTCACAGTGGGGACCTATGGCTGCTACAATGGAAAGAGCACTGATGCTGGTACTTTTCTAAATGTTACTTTTTTATCACTTTCATTTTAATGTCAAAACAATTGACGAGTAATTTAATTTTTGGATAGCGATACTCTTGCAGCTACATTTTGAAATGATACATATGATAGGAACATTCAAATATTATGTCTTACAACACTGACGTCTTACACAACTCACTCCAAGGCTGAATCGTTTTAATGTACGATACAAGTTATACACAAATGGCTTTTTCCCCCAGTCTCTGATGATGATAATGACAACTGTGTATCCTGAAAAGGGACTATATCTAATGGGATCGCCCAGATTTCGTTCATGCATTTTAGTTTGGTCTTGGTGTCGCTTCCATTACAAAATGTATTTCAATTAGATACAGTGCTGTGCAAAAGTCGTGAGCCGCTCTTTTTGCAAGGAAAATGGGAAATAGGTGATTGATTATTGAAAAATGTGCAAATAATCATTGATGCAATTGTAACTCGCCTTAAAGCTTTTGGATATTGCTTTCCTTTTGTTCCATTGCCTGCCAAGATGATCCCACACTGCTTGAGTAATGTTAAGATCTGGGGTCAGGGGAGGCCAATCCTTGACTGAGATTGCTCCATTGTGTCTTTTTCTCTCTGGGTTTGCTTTGTGTTTGGGATCATTGTCATGCCAAACACACGTTTTCCAGATGGTATTACATCCTGGTTTAAAGTCCGATGGCACTTTTCTGTGTTCATAATTCCTCGGTTTTGACAAGATCTTCAAGATCCTGTCTGTCCACATGTCGCTACAGTACCCAAACCATGACAGAGCCTCCAATTTGTTTTACAGTTGGCTATAGACACTCACTGTTCTACCTCCCATGGACATATTGGCAACAGTTGATGACTTTGAACCCAAATTTTCACCTCATAAGATGTGTTTCCACTGATTTTCAGTCCAGTTCTTGTGTAATTTGGCATACCACAGCCTTTTATCCCTATTTCCTTTACTTCACAAAGGCTCTGCTGCAGACCATGCCAAGACATGCCAAGAGATTGTCATGTTATCTTTGTCATTTTCCATAGATTCACCTAAAGAATTGGGAACAAATTATGTATTTTTTGCAACAGACAAATATGCAATTTGAAAATTGGTTATTTGCTAAGTTGCCTGTTATATGTAGAGTGGTTCATCTCCCTGTTTGAATGATTCATAGGTCACTGTTAAACAATGAAAATAAAATCCCCTAATAAAGGTCTGGTACGGGCACTGGACTTGGCAAAGCAGCCAATGTCCAAAGAAGAACTTTGGACAGCTTTCAGAAAGCCCGGAAACCTTTGGATGGAGTCCACTTCAAAAGATTCAAGAAAGTATGGCTCCTTGAAACCAAAATTTTAAAGGGATGAGGGTTTGCTGGAGACTTTTGCACATTTCCTACTCCACACTTTGGGTTGAATTTGGCTTCTTAAGGAGGCAAGCTCAATTGAATTAAAAAAGTGACATATATTAATCCTCTGAATGATTTTGTCTTGCTGTCTGGCTATGACCTCAGCTGTGCTCTGCATCTAGGTGCCACTTAACCTCATTAGAGGACAATGAAACAATAGCTAAAATATCTGTTTGCCTACCCACACACACAGACACATGAATTATAAACAGATATTTCAGCCTTTATGTTCTTGACACGGAGACACATTTGTTTTTTACAGCGATACATCTTTATTACCTACTTAAGCCTAAAGTGGCTCCATCACCTGACATCTAAATCTTTGTTATTGCTCTGGCGCCACAGTGCTGGTTTCATAAGGCAATACAACACAGCAGAGCTTAGACCACGCTCAAGTGTGTGGGCATTGCAGACAATGGCCACTGGGTCAATGAGGGGTGAGGAGAGAAGTGAGTCCCATGAGAGCGTGCAAGAAGGATATTCATTGCTCCAAATAATGACAGCACAATATCACCAAGCCAATGCGTTGTGACGACAGTAACGATCGAATGTGGTTCTTTGTATCAAAGTTCACCCTTTTGACCTCCATGTTGCTATGGAGACACTATATAGTAGCAATAGCGGCTGATTGACACCTGTCACCTGGGGCAGATATCACTTTCAGATAATGTTCTTTTAAGTGCACTCTCCTTCATCTGTTTGTCACTAACAGTCACCTTATTGCCAAAAATTGCAGTCTTGCTGTATTTCCAATTATGTTTAGATAGCAACATAGTCAGTAGCTGGATTGTGGTCTCTGGTTTGAGTTTGGCACGCAAATGTTTTTTGTTTTTTTTTAGATAAAGGCATATGGAAAGATTAATAACTTGTTTAAGATGAATGCAAATAAAGAGTGTGTCTGGTGGGTTTTTTGAGAATGAAGCAAAGCCACAATCTTTATGATTCATGAAACACTGCAGAGTGCTGTGGTCTCACCAGTTATTTGTTGTACTTCAAGTTTCAAAAATGTGTTATTGAGCGTTACATCTGTATTTTCAGTATTGATATTTTTGCAACTTGTCAAATGCATAAATTAACAATATTTTCTGTTCCAGCTAAAAAAATTTTTTTATCAAATTACAACAACTTTCTATCTAAAAGGATTTTTGTTGTTGCAAATTAGTTTTAGACACAATTTGCAAAAGATTATGTTTTCATAATCACTAGTTTAGCCAAACTGCTGAGCCAATGTTGTGACCTATGCGCTGTTGTTATGATTTTTTGACATGATCACATATATATATGCTCCTGCATATTCTACACTTTACTGGTTTTGCGGTGTTCCATAATTGAAAATTGAGCGTGCTTTGTTTGTGCTGATGTCGTTGAAAACCCTCCACTTTGTATATGAAGCATCCTGTGCACCCCCCCTCCAACACACCCTCACCCCCCGAGGCTCTCTGCGTGTGAGAATACACAGAAAGCCTCAGCTGAAACCACCTCAGCAAAATGTTTGACCAGAGACAGGACAGCTAAACCGCTCGTGCCCCTTGGGTGTTTGTTCATGAGAAAGAGATAAAACGAAGAACAAAGTAAAAGAAAACAACAGCACAAAAGAGGACGTTATTGGGATTGAAAAACAAAGAAGAGTCAAAGTCAAGTTTTTTTCTCAATTAAGTGTCTATACATGGTACCAGGCTTTGGTGTAGTCACCTTGTGTTTCCAGATAAATGCCAGTGCTCCGGGGAAGAAATGTCCTGCCAATGGGAGCATCACCGTGACATGAAGTGAAGTTGCGCATCAATTTGCAGTGAAAAAAGGGCAAAACAATGAAATTCCTTTAGAGAAGAAAAGTTGCCCAATGTAAACTGTAATGAGTGGACTTGGAGTAACTGCTTAAACAAATCCAATATCTCGATCAGCTGATGTTTGGTAAAGGATGGTAAATGAGAAAGCTGTTGCCCAGTTATCATGTGGAAGTGTCCTTGGGCAAAATCCTCGACCCTGAATTGCCACAGATGCATTCATGGCAATGTGAGTGCATGTCAGAGAAAGTGCTTAAAGAGATTATGCTGAAAGTGATTTATGACTCTATGGATAAACATAGCTTCTAGTAAATAGTGTTAATTAGAATAAAGTGATATTTAAGTGCCATTTCTTTTTAAAAACTACAAATTATAAGAGGAAGGTGCAATGAAACTTTTACAAAATGATCTTACATCAGTTTCATGCTCTACGGTAGGGCACTGCACGATGAGAACAGTGTGTCTAATGTTGGTATATATGACCAGATAGTTTAAATGTATCTCACATGAACCTAATCTTGTTTTAATGTACTCTAGATCTCTCATATCCTGTCAGTCATGGACCCATCGTGATTAGAAAGAACTTAATTATTCCAAAACAAAAGCCTACTGGAGACACAAAGGGAAGGTTGTGGCGCTGGCTGTTGATATTGTTCTATCAGACAGCTCGAAGGCAGGAAGTCCTCTGTCTGAGCTGCCAGGCCTCGCTGTTTTTTGGGGGAGTCGGGGGAAGGGGGAGGGGTCTGGGGGATAAGAGACCACCCTGTTATCTTTGTGTAAAAGGTCACACAGGTCTGGCGGAAGAAGCAAAAGCAACAGCCATCTGTGTTTTCCACACACTCTGATGCAGCTATCTGGATAGTGTAGGGCTTGCGCGCACACGCGCGTGCACGCAGGCATCGGTCACTCGTATCTGCACACGAGGACAATATCTTGAAAGGTGCATTGTCAGGAGAAGTTGGAAAGCCCCACTGATATGTTATATGTTGTTGCTGTAACGTGCATGTGTGGCTACCATTGTTGTTGAAACAAAAAGTTTATGAGCAGGCGTTTGCTTGAAATGAATAGTGCTCATTTATATTTATCAGAGATTTGACGTATGTGTTAGTGCTGCCATTGTGCAGGATGTGTCTCCTTATTTATGCGACAGCTTCAAGTGAAATAGTTTCATTTGCAGCTTTGACGTATTGTGAAAAATAAACTGTGTAGGCCCAGAGTGCAGGCACTCTAGCTAATGACGGCCATTCTAATATATCTGACTCCTGTCCATGGGGTTAAATGAAACCCTTTCTTGTGTTACACGTTGTTGCATAACTCAATGCACAATGTGCTTGCACCTTCATCCAGACTTGCGTGAGACTATATAAAAGCTTTGCCAAAGACGTGTGTTTCACTAGCAGGAGTATCTGCATCCTCCCAGTCTCCTTTGGCTGAGAAATGTGAAAACACTCACAGGAAGAGTAAATTCTGGCTCGGGACTTTTTTCACGATCCTATTGTTTTCTCTCCGGTTCCTTTAGTGGCATACACAAGCGGACTGGCCACAGCGGATAGCACACAACACATGCGTGCTCGTGTGGAGACATGTACGCCACATAATTGCGTGAACACACGCGCCTTTACATGCTCAGAGCGGATCCCGTCCAGGGAATTCATGTTATTATTGCCACATGGGACCTCAGTGTTGAGCGCTATTAAAGCGATAAACAAAAGCACGCTGCACAGATTAGGGAAATATATAATTCGGTAAGAACCTGCAGAGATACAGACAATAACTCATCGGTCTGTCACAATGAAAGGCCTCTGAGGACACAAATGCTCCTTTTCATTGAACTCCTTGAGCGGTGCACTGTTTTTTATAGTGCAACTTGGTTGGTTGTCTCCACTGCAATGTAGAAAAAAGAATAACAAATTCATCCATTATCAGAGTCTGGCCTAGTCTCTGGGCGTCAGGCTAATTAACGACAATATGACAGCTATTGTTCCAGAGCCATGGCCTTTTACTACACAGCAATACTACTTTGTTTTTTGGGGGAGAAGGCAGTGTTTTCACTTTATCGTTGAGTAGCCATAGACTTAACACAAACAGACCTTCTGAAAGATAGCATGACCTAATTCGCCCCTGACGCACCACTCAATCATGATTTGGAAAACTTATGTGTCATTTTCACAAAGTGCTTACGAGGATGTGAAATCCACAGTGTGGCTCCGAAACAGTAACATAACAGAGCTTCAATATTCCTTAATTTGATATAATGTACTTTATTGTTCAGATGCCAGCAAAGACACGGGATAGTCTGATTGATGTGATGTAGACTTCTAAAGGTCCTCTGGGGAATGAAACCTGTATTTGCTGCTTTTTTGTGCTGATGTCCAGGGTAAGTCTGTTTATTGTAAAGCTCAGCTGCAGTTATACATACAGTATATGTATAACATAATATACATACAGTATCCTATATACGTATCTGTATGTGCAAGCAAAATTAGTGGAGGGAGTTTGGAGATGGCGTCTGCCTTGTTGGGAGAATTGGAGGAAACACTGCTGACAGCAGGTTTTTCTTTCAGATTGCAAAAATGTTTTTTGTTTGTATTTATTTTAGGCATAAATACTTTAAGATGGCTTCAAGAGACATTTTTTAATAGTGAATCGTGATTGTTTTTTCTTTGTCTTGCCACAGTTCTTTGAAAAATGACAAAAAGTTATCTCCCCTCGCATTTTGTAATGAACTCTGTTGTTCTGTCATATTCACCTCGTCCGCTGTGAAGTCTCAAAATCAGAGTCTATTTAAAAGTCTCCGAAGAGCACTGTTGTCCTTATTGGTTCACAGCTGGGGATCAATGAAACCCGTCGATGATCGTTCGATCCGCTGCAGGAGTCAAACGCTTTGCCTTCCAATTATAAAGGTGTTAGAGGTCGCTTTAAAGGGTGAAAGACCTCTGCCTGATTGTTCTCAAGCATCACATTAATCAATAATGCACTGCAGTTTGACTGCACGGCCGCTTAATTCACTGCTCTGTTTTCTTGGAAAATTATCCTGTGCAAAATTTTTCTTTCGTGACACACATATCTGTGTCACACATGTGCTTTCTAGCAACCAGCTGCATTAAACTGTGATATCTCACAGCTCTCTCAGAGGAATAAATGTATTCAAACCATTCTCTGAGTCAAGTCAGTTGCTTGTAAAGCAGGTGTTATGGATTGTCTCAGCTCTGGGAACAAGTTGCTGACCCCTTTCCCCGATCCCTTTCCTGTTTGGTGTTGGGTGTGCTGGCGAGTGCGGGGAGAGATCGAGTCAGTTTGTTTTTCTGCTACTACAGCGTGTTTTCCTCAATAATATCACCATTGCCCCCTTCTCTCTTCCAGTCAAGCCATGTTCCAGGTGGGGTGACAGAGCGCAGTGCACAGCCACAGGCTGTCCAGGAAATTTGTGTCCTCCGTCCAAAAACATGTTTTGACCGTCTGTGCCACATCTGGGGGGGATATTTACTCCTGAAGCCATTCTTTTCTGCAAGAGCATGACACAATACTCTTGACAGGTTCTATTTGCACACCCAGCAAAAGCAAAACATATTTTGCTCAAATGAAAGCACAAAAAAAAGGTCATACGCACCAATTGTGAATAAAATACTCTTGAGAGTGGCACACTGGCACTGCCAAAAGCCCAGATTGGAGCTATCTTTATCATCCAGTTGAAAAACAAACGGTTACTTTATGGCAGCTATAAATGTGCTACTACTGACAAAAAAATGTCTTGGCTTCAGCATACCACAATAGTTTTATTTATGTTTTTTTTTTTTACAGTATCACAATCTCACAATTGGAAGCAGAACAACTGAGTCACACGAATCAAATTGTTTTGCTGTACCATATTGCAAAATACATTAATCAGCATCTTACACAAATAAAGAGTTTAATTACTGCAGCTTTTGCTGCAGTAATTAAACTCTTTATTTGTGTATTGCTATTATACAATTCCCAAATTATTCCCAAAGTTAATAATTTGGGAATTGTATAATAGCAAACACTAATTTTATTTTATATTTCTAAATGAGACGACCCACAGAAGAGCAAAGATAACATGGAGTCATTATGACATGCACACTCTCTTTGCACCTGCAGCAAAGTCTGGTCCCTTCTGCACAAAACCATCTGGAATGGGAATTTTCCAGTGTGTATAATGTATGGATCTGTATGCCAGCGCAGCAGTGAAGACCAGAGCCCCGTGGTGATATGCTAGATGATTCTTTCATTGTGCTTCTCTGCTCTATCACTATCCACTTCAACTCCGCTGTAAAAATCCCTGAGGTGTGCCGTTTTGTTTGACCTTCAAGTGGGTAGAAAAGCAAGAAGAAAGAGGTGAGCTACTCCTATTCTGTGTGGACATTTAACCAGCATTGCAGGCTGTCAAATCAGAGACCCCTAAGTGGGCTATGGTCCCAGTCTCCCGTGTTGCACAAGGTGTCCTTGGAATCCCACCATGAGCCCCACTTTTAAGCTGTTTGAAGCTTCTGTTCCTCGAACCATCGTTCTCTGCAGAGCACCAGTCAATCATCTTTGTTGGAGGTTACCTAAGGGGTTAACATTACCAACCTTTCCCATCTGTTGCTAAGGAAGTGGTGCCTGTTGTGCAGGAAACTGGGAGAGCAGTTTCCTGTTATGAAGAGAGGCTTTTAAAGGGTTGCATTCATTCAATCATGCCACAGATGCCGGGCCAGGAAGCCCAGCCAATAGCGAAAGCTTTGGTGTCCTAGAGAAACTGTTTTTGGAAACTGCTTTTAGGAGCCTTTCTATGCACTGTTCTAGTTCAGGAAATGCTCCATGAGCAAAACACACTGGACATAAACTGCTTCATTTCTGACTAGATAATCCAGTGATGCTTCAAGCACCACAAGTATGCAGTGACACAGCTGAACAGCTTATCTAACTTTATGGCTCTTCCAACTGTCATCAGTGGCATGTCAATGAATAGATACCTCACACACGCGCACACACAAAGAACAGATGCTGTTTCCCATGTAAAAAAAAAAAAAAAAAAACAATAAAAATGTAGCTGCAGCTTTAAAGCAGTCCATCGGGACCATACAGCGCTGAAGATGAATTGTGGCTTATAGTTTACTGAACAAATCTCTGACCCTCTGACCCTCCTGGTCTGTATGGCAACTTTACACGCATCTGTTGAGCAACGTGTCACGCAGCAGAAGACGGCCACTCGTGTGGTGAAGTTCACTGATTCGCCAGTGCCTAAACTTACACAGTAGCCGAAAGAAATTGGTGTGCAGTGCATTTTGAACGGGGCTGATTCGCGCCCCGAGTTCGCGCTGCGCTCTATAATCCTGCCTCAGGAAGCGCCAGGCAGCACCTCCCGTTTCCATACAGCAGCGTCCGCTGTAGCATCAGCACTCGAGCTCAAAGCTCAGCTGCTCATTCTGCGAGAAGAGGCACCTTGCACAAGTCGACCAGCACTGGAGAAGATAAAGATGACACGTTCTGCTCCTCTTGATCCACAACTTGATTCTCCGGCGATGCGTTTGGATTAAGTTTCCGCGTCAAAAATGAGGATAACTTTCGCTTACCGTGTATGATGATGTCCAAGAATGAACGCAGGTTGGTTGTGAAATATATTATCTTTACGTGAACACACCAGAAAGACAACTTTTGGTTTTACATGATGAAAAAATGTGTTAAGTGTGTTGCCTGGAGTTATATTTGCTTTGCACGTTACAAGATGATTTTTTCATTGTATAACTGGAAATGATCTGGTCCATGGCTGACGTTACATTTGAGTTACTTTGATAGTTTGATCACACATCTGCTGATATTTTAAAATGTGAATTATCTGTTTGTAACACTTTTCGAGAGTTTTAAATCACAGACCCGTTATGGCCAGTTCCCAGTGGCGGTCTCCACCAGAAAAAATGTCCTGTTATAGGATTAGTATTAGATTTGGAATTAGGATTATAATCCATCTCTGTGAAAGTGCACAAAGCAATTGTTCTGGATAAAAGGTCACCTGTCCTGAAAGGTTTAGCCTTCAAGAAAGAAAGAAAAAAGAAAGAAAGTTAGTAACTGGGTGCGGTTTAAGTGAAAAATTTCAAACAGAATCTCAACAGTGATGATCAGTTTCTGTATGACAACCCTGTTACTTTAGATTTTAGGTTGGTTTGGTGTGATTTTCATGGTTGATATTCATAAAGAGGACTCAATCTGAAATCATATCCTGAGAGTTTGCCACTGTCAAGGTCCCAGTGTCTATCTCTTCCTTTGTTTTTCAAGCATTTGTTCTAATTGAATTCTTGTTGCGTAATCCATATCCTGTTGTTTGCAGTCGGTTGCTTTGTCAGACTGGGATCCTTGTTTTTTCTCTCCCTCTTTTATTGTTCTTTGACACACTCTTTCAGGAAAAAGAAAAGAAAAACTGTGTGTGCTTACATATGCGCTTGTGTTTCTGGGTGCTTGGGAAGAATGGCGAGAAGGAAGTGCATTTGTGTTGTGAAAATGTGGTCTCCTAAAGAGGTTTATGAAGGAATGATTGGGTGGGGGTGGGGGTAGTTAATGTCCTTTGCCTATCCTGCATGGAGTCCTTCGTGTTGTCTCTGCTGGCCTGATTAATGAATCAGGAATTCTTTTTTTTTTTTTTTCATTACTGAGAAAAAAGTCAAAGTGTTGGAAGAATATGCTATAAACAGACAGAGACTGCACTGGCACACACACAGAGAGAGAGAGAGGGAACACTAAGAGATAACCAGGGTGCACACAGGGTTTAATAGGATGTGCGTCAGGGCAGGTACTAAATAACAGGAAGAGACCAGAGGTGTATACACACTTTGTTAAGTATGGGTGTGTTTCGTTACAATTATAAATTTCACAAGCAGTGCTCTTCACTGACTTAACAAAATTTAACACCTACTTCATTTTAACTGTAAAATAATAAAGTTATTATAGGTATAACCATCTTAATCATATTTTATGAGATCATTTAAATACACATATGGCAGTGTGAGGAATTCTTATGAATTGTTTTGAAAAGTTTTCACCGTAATCAACCAATCATTATCTAATCCTGCTTTAACTGACCAATCTGTTTGTGTCATTTCCTAGATGGGAAATGTTATTGTTCCTTCTCTAAGTACCCTGTGGCTCTGTTATTTTTCCTGCTGATTGTGTCCCCTGCAGCTTTCTGTGTGTCACTGAATACTACAGTGGACGAGGTTTCCTCTTAGCAGTGTACATATCCGCAGAAGCCACATATTTTATCTCAGCGCAAGCTTGCAAAGGATGGCAAATATTATTTGCGTGTCACTAATTGCTTTAAATTTTCTCTACAGATTTTCAAAATCCGCTGCAAGTTCCTCGACCAAAGGTTCGCAGTCATCTCACCATCACAGTGCAGTCCAAGCTAATGTCGAGGCCTTGTCCCACTGCCCACGGTCCAAAACCTCCTGTCGCCCCCAAGCCCAGACCCCTGTATGAGCCTTACCCACAGGGGGAGCCCTGTGCTCAGCAGAGCCTTAGTAATGGAGATGTGGCTCACTCTGATGGAGAGACTGAAGAGCTCCATGAAATGGAGAATCAGGACCAAGAGGAGAAAAGTGAGGCAGAGGATGGGGATAATAACAAAGGGGACACAATAGAGACAGAAATGAAAAAGGAATCAGAAAATGAAGAAGAAATATTAGATAATAACAGTGATGTAGACAGCACTGGCTCAGATGACACGGTCAAAGCAGATGATATTTCCACTAGTCACACTACTGAGAATGAAAATGATCACAATGACTTGAACTCCCCTGAAGATGGCAGTCGTACTGATGATGATGAGAATACGCCAGCACCTTCTCAAACTGAAACAGAGGATGAAGCAGGAGAGGAGGATGAAGAGGAGCAGAGATTAACTGAAAAGACTGAAATACTTTGTGAGCCCGCAGAACAGTCAGATGAAGCTTTGGAGGAGCCAGAGATTGATCAAACCCAATCACTCAACAATAGCGAACAGAAGGAAGAAGTCAGTGAAGAAAGCGGCGAGCGTCTGCACCTTGACTCACTTACAAATGAGAATGAACTGGCAGGTGGAGGGTTTGCCTTTGGATTCAGCGTGCTTCCAACTGTAACTGAGGAATATCCCTACGATGTGATTGGCCCCACAGATGATGCTAGTGATACATGTGAGTCATGCGACCCAGCTGAAACAGGGGACACCGAGGTCTGGCAACCAGAACGCGCTACCAAGGATCCTTCCGGCTGTTTCAGATTCACATCCAGCACGGAGGATGTGTTTGGGCCTTACTCCGTCATACAAGCCGTTCCAGGAGATGTGACTGACACTGCTGACCCTGAGTGGAATCAGGATGATATTGATGGGAAGCCTTCTGCCACAGATGAAGAGCACGCAACAGATGCTTCTAACCAGGAACCTTACTATGTGTCATCAGATGATGTGGACAAGTTGGAGGATAAGCAGGCACTTTCAGAACTGGGGCTCATCGATGAGGCCACTGAACAGTCAAACGAGCACAAAGACAAAGCAAAGGACAGCGAGTCAGCAGATGAGTATGCAAACATTGATGATTCACTCTGCCCTAAAGACGATGACCTTGAGCAGTTAGAGTGTGTCTCATCAGAGGATTACATCGAGATAGGTGATGACGATGAAGAGGAAGCAGAGGAAAAGAAGCATTTCCGAGTTAAAAGTGCAAAAGAAAGAAATGCTAAAAGAGAGCAGGCTCTCCGCAGCCAAAGAAAAAGCTGCCAGCCTCGCCTCAGGTTGTGTAATATCACAGTGCCATCTGACCTAGACCTGGGCCGAACCCCAGAGCTAACCAACAGGGTGGTGTTTGCCCACACGACTGAGGCCTTTGAAGAAGACATAGAGGAACTAGACTGCCATATTGTGCCTTATTATGAAGACACAGACTCCGATAGTGAAGAGCATATTTATGAAGAGGCAGGGTTTGACTCAGAAGGGGAGAATTTTGTGACACTTGACCGAAAGACAATTGTCACTCGATCACGATCCTATTCTGGGAAAGTTCCAGGTTATGTCCCGGAAACGGTACCAGAGGAAACAGGGACAGAATACCAGACCCATGACTACTACACGGTGTCCTTGGACAAGAACAGTGACTCTACCAGCCACCCCCAGCAAACAGGTGTAAACTGTATGATTCCATCTATGAAGTCTCGCCGCTTCTTGTTATACTCGCGGTCTGCAGATGGCCCAGACGTGTCTTTGAGCAGCCCAATTGAGATGGGTCAATCATGGAAGGATGAAATCAGGATGAAGAGAAAGGATGACACCCTTTCACTTCCATGTATGATAACTTCTTCTGGAAGTTTCTCCCAGCGAAGCCATCAGTCTTCTAGTGGTGTTTCCACACCAACGTCTCTAGTGGACATCCCTCCACCATTTGAGCTGGCTTACATCACTAAAAGACCTGTTACCAAGAGTTCCCCATCCCTCCTCATCCAACACGAACCGAGTGACCTACCGAAGAAGAAGAAGTCCTCCTTTAAGCGCTTTCTAGCACTGAAGTTCAAGAAGAAGACAGATTCAAAGGGATTCAGTGATGGAAGTGTCCGCTCTTCACGTTCTTCTTCTGAGTCAAGCCACCACGGCCCAGTTAGAGTCATCGAGCTTGATCGCAGAAGCACAGGCAGCTCTCCTCAGCCCCAGTCCCGCATGGTGAAACCTCAGCAGCGTCCTTCAGACCTCCCATCCACCTTTCTGCTTTACAAAGACCAGCACAGGAGGAAAGGAGACCCCAAAGCTTATGGCAGGAGTGTCTCTAGAGTGGAGTCCTTCGAGGAGCGCTCTCGCCGCTCCGCCATGCCGCTGCCTTTGACCAAGCCCCGCTCCATCTCGTTCCCCAGTGCAGATACCTCAGACTACGAAAACATCCCAGCCATGAGCTCAGACTATGAGAACATCCAGATCCCAGGCAGACCCACTAGATCCCACACTGTTACTGAGTTTTTTGAGGATCCAAACCGTTCAACAGTCCCCTGCAATGAGAACGATGGCTATGTGGATATGAACAGTTTCCCTGGGATTGACAGCAAACCCCAGCCACTGAAAACGGACAGTGAAAGGTAAGATTAAAAGCCAGCTGCACTTCAGATGATTTAGTTTCAAAACCAAGATTTTGGAAAGTTTGTTTAATCTGAGCTCTAAAAAAGACGTTACACCCTACCATCTATAGTGGGATATAATTAAATACATACAAAGATGAACACACAAGTGCCACACAATATAGATCCTGGTTCCGCTGCTGGTATTTGCTATGATTTACTGATTTATAGGTTTTTTACCATTTTAGAGTTGACAGTTCATGACCCCAGCTTTATTTGTGTACACTGGACATGTTTAATCTGATGGCTGAACGAGGCTTTAAGAAATTCAGTCAAAAAGCATCCTTAGTCATTTTCTGCCGACAACAATAAAATAGAAAAACAACAAACATGGATGAATGGAATGTACCATAGCGTATTGCAGCACAACATGTTACCGAGGATATCTACCCACCTGGGGGGTATACCTTGAGAATCCCAGATATAGACCAGTACACACAACAATCAGTGTTTTCTTCTTTTTTTTTTCAGTGCTGTGAGCACCACAAATGATATCACATATTCTGCATTGCACTGGGGCTAAAGCTGCATCCCAACTTCTGGGCTAAAGAAACTGAATCATCTCCATATGCTATGAATTGCAGTGCACTGGCCTTAATACACTACAAAAAACTACAAAGTGCCCAAGCACCAGCCAACGACAGATGATTAGTGCTTACTCATTTAGTCAAATGAATTAGCTAATCCATTAGCTGTCCAACAGCTTGACTTGGATTGTAGCTTTATCTTGTGTGTCTTTAATATAATACCCCTTTAATGGATGTTGTTTATGATCAGCTGTTGATTTCCAGCCAGTCTTTTTATACTTGGACATTTTAAACTCCAGAAACAAAACCTGTCATTGCTGTTCATTTTGCAGTCTACAGAATAAGAGAGCACATCTGACACTAGAATCAGTTTTAAAGTAAGTAAAGCTTGAGTTGTTAGGGACAGCGCAATACACGCAAGAGTCCAGGCTTGACCCTAGAACAGCTGACAGACATTGTGTGTGAGAGATGAGCAGCCTGCTATGTCAGGCATCACTGACTTCGGGAAGAAAGACAATGCTTGTGGGAGAGCTTACTCCTGATTTTCCATTTGGTGGATTTAGAGGTCACATCTGGTGGTGCTGCTGCTTCTTCTGCAAGTCTGAGTTGATAGAACAGGTAATGGCAATTGGGTAGGTGGCAGAGTGCAGGTTACACACATTAGAGAAAGTCATTATGGATGCAATTAAAAGTGCAAAAATGTGGGGGAGGTTTTTCTTTCACACGTAAGAAGTGGAGAAGACTAAAAAAAAAGGTGAGAGCACGAGGGGAGGGGATGGGAGGGGAGGTGTGACTAAAAGGAGCTGATCAGTAAGAAAACAAAGAGTATAGCGATCAAGTGAAGTGGTGGGTGGGGGCAATAGGAACAGGAAAAAGAGAGCGAGAGCAGTTGTGGTGTAATTGCTCTCCTGTACCTGACACTGATAGTTAAGTTCAGGAGGGCTTTTATTAAAGTAGCTCTCTCCTGAGTGCTCCTCTTTCATTGGACCCTTGAGGGGCAGCGGGGTTTACTGCAGTGCGTGATAGAGTGAGGAATCACCGAGATCAGAGTGGGCCAAATTACCCCAGCCTGTGGCACAGCTTCAGCCACTGCAGGCCTCAGTGTTTCCCCTGTCTTAATAAAAGAGTCGTGTTTGACGACTTCTGGGTGGTCAGAGAGATGGGTCATTACCAAGAGCTCTGTGAAATGTTTAAAATGATCCTGGGACAGAATGCTTCTACCGCAATTTGGCCTAAAACAAAGGGCAGCGTACGAATTTTGTCGTTCGTACAGTTAACCACACAAATCTTCTTCTCCAGGTATGCAGCTGTTCATTTTCACCATACCAGTATACATATTTATTTACATATTTCAGCATCATTTTAAATAATTTCCTTTTCAAGCCCTTTCCCATGGTTTTTTATCTCCCGATGATGCTATCAATGTGGCTCATTGTGTGCTAGGGGTCTCACACCGCTCACAAGGATGCAAAAAGCTGTCCAGTCACCTTGCCTATTCTTCGTTCCCCCGGAGAGGCAGGGTCACTCTTTAGTGTATCCATACGTGTCAGAGTGTATATACCGCATGTGTGCATGTGTGTTTTACTGCCCACAGTAATAACGTCCTGTATAGTTGGTGTAGGTGCTTTTGTCTGACTGTGTGTGTACATCTTGCCCAAAACTCTTTTCAAATCTTGACACTTGCCACTGTCCCAGGCCACCGAGCCGACAGAGGCAGTGATTTATTGAGGAAAGATTCAACAGTCAATGTGGTTGTAGACCCACAGTGGAAAAAGTGTGTTTTTGTGGTGAGGAAAATGGCCAAGTGGCCCCAGAACACTGCACACAAAAGGACCGTGCCTGCAGTCGCAGACATGCATTTTAAGGAGAACTTACAGGCTTGGCTTGTTTCCACGCATGTGATTAATGTCCAGCAGCATTCAGACGCTACTTTAACACAGGCATTCAGGCAAAGCAAAGAGACATGTTCATTAGCAAGCTACCGTAGTGTACAATGGATAAGGGAAAGGTGCACTAATGATTTATTCCAAGCCCTATACAAGATGTTTGTTTGTAAGTGGTGTGTATATGCATATGTGCACACATACTAAGTTACGGCTCTGTGTGCTTTATCAAAGATGAGTCTCATGCTGAGTCTGCAGCCTCAGCAGAATAATGTTTGCCAAGTAGCCCATGCAGTAACAAATGAGAGCTGGAAAACAAGCATTTTAGCAAAGAAAGTCCAGGATTTAGGACTGTGCTCAAATTACAAAGCATAAAGTGTCGTTTCAGGTACCTGAAAGTAGTTCCAGGTAGGTTGACAGCAGTAATGCAAAGACGTTGCTCTCACTATGCACACAGTAAAAGGTTTCCACTGCGCCGAGCTCAGTGACACAGGCAGAATTGCGCACCTGTGGTTTATCTTTTGGCATTATTTTCACTTCAAAAGGTTCAACGTGAACCTCCTCAGACTGATGACAAAGCCTTGGCATGCACTCTGAAACAGCCCCCCCACCCACTGTTATGTTAGAGTTAGTAGTGATGAGGGAGACATCTTAAGTACATTGTTGTACTGGGTGGTGGCTGTAGAGCGAGGTGGTGGACAGGGTGTGTCACTGGTTTGGCCAGGCCTGGTGCCAGTCACTCTGAGGTCATTGCCAGGTCATCCCCGGGGAGGAAGCGTCCAGCCTAGGAGCTTCCCACCAGCCTGTTTACAGGAAATGCAGGACGAGGGCTGGGCTCTGGTGGGAGGCAGCAAGGTGGAGAGAGGGGAGGACAGATAGAACGAAGTGGGAAGAAGGGGGTCACCGAGGTGGGGTGGAGGCTCGCAGACTTTCCCTTGAATAGCAGAACGAGGTGTGGTGCAGTCAGGAATGTCAGGTCCAATGTTATTGTTGTTCCAGTTTATCAAAACCATCCCCAGACTCGCAGCATCTGGGCCCAAAGTATATTCCTCACACTTGTGGTTTAGCAGCATAAAGGATAAATCATCCAGAAGTGAACAGGAGTTATAACGTTGTTCCATAAACTGATAGGAATGAATTGCAAACAGTCACGATGTGGAAATATTAATATCCTCAGCCTATTGATCACATCACAGGGAAGGCAGCAGCAATATAGCAAGTCTTCTTCTCACAGTTTCAAACAGCCACAGGCTATATGTAATCGTCCTCTCTAAAAACAGAAAAACAGCTATTTAGCACTGCTCCCACACTCTTAATCCCCCCATTAGTATCTCGGTCTTCAATAGTTAGCAAGCTAATGAACCTTTTCCTTTGGTCCTATTTCTTGTAATAGTGCCATTAGGAGAGAAGAAAGGCCTGTCTCATTGGTCCAAATATATACTTTAACACTCAGCGTTTAGCTCAATTGAATTACATATTACAAGCATCGCCAAATTTGCAGCAGATTGGTGGAATATCGGCCGTGTAGCAGAGAGCCATTGTGTCTTCCTCAGAATTTGACACAGTAGATTTAACTTTGTCGCATTAACAGGGGACATTGCAGTCGGCGGGTGTAATAGCATTGCCTTAATGGTCTTGTGAAAGGCCTAATGAATTAGTATATTACAAAACTCATATTTGCTGATTTAAATATGGTAATGGGTCTTATGTATTTAGTTGGTTGAAGTTTCAATTTGGCATGTCACTGCTTAGTGGAATTTTTTTTTAAATGTTAGTATATTTAAAAGCAGCAGTCATTGTGTGTGTGTGTGTGTGTGTGTGTGTGTGTGTGTGTGTGTGTGTGTGTGTGTGTGTGTGTGTGTGTGTGTGTCTTTCACATTTTCTTGTTTGGGAAGCAGCACTTGAATTTGGCCAGTTTAAAGTATCCATAACACACAGAGAGGGTTTGTTTACAAAGATCGCTCTGCCGTTCAAGGTTGAAGGTGAAAAGGTGAAGGTGAGAGTTTGTCTTGGTTGTTTGAAGTAATTGATCTCACTTTGAGCTCAGGAGCTACCCATTCCCCCACCATTTCTCTTTTTACACAGCATCACCCACGCAATCCAGGCTGACCTGTCTTCTTTAAGGTCACTGGGCTGGAGGTGCTTTCACCAACCAATCCAGTGTGTGTGTGTGTGTGTGTGTGTGTGTGTGTGTGTGTGTGTGTGTGTGTGTGTGTGTGTGTGTGTGTGTGTGTGTGTGTGTGTGTGTGTGTGTGTGTGTGTGTGTGTGTGTGGTGAACAGAGATGAAGTCCAGGGGGAGGCCTCTTTTAACCTTTGGTCTACCCTCAGTTTGTGCTGAGGGCTGTTCAAGGCATCAATAAAAACATTGATTAAAGGAATGCATGTAAGAATGTATCTGTGTCATTGTAGTTTTGCTCCATCTTAAACTGATCACACTATCTGCTTTATCTATTTCATGGTTTGTCTAAAGCAACATCTGACTAGAACAGCTGAAGATGTAGTGATAATTTCATGTAGAGGGGTGGCGTGGTCAAAGGCAAATGTGGAATGGAGCGTAGGTGGTGAATGAAGGCGGATCAGGCCTGTATTTGGCAGGGTGAAGAAAACAGTAGTGTGAGTGCAGACCTGAGTGAAGCAGGCAGACAAACAGAGAGGTCAAGAACCGGATGCACAGAGACACAAGGTCAGCTAGCAATAACTTAACACTTGTGAATGTGTACTTGGACTTAACTTTAGTAGCACATACGTTTGGCAGAGACTGACATGAACAGCCTGGCTAGAAATATTGTAAACTAATGAACCTCAGATCTGTGGGACGATTGGCAGCATGCCGTGTAAATGGCATGACACACCAAGAACAAACAACAGACCTAACAAAAGCATTACACACAGCAGCAAATGCAAGTAATGAGGAAAAGGTACAAGCAAAGATCACGTTTACAGCTTCTCCAACAGGTCCTATTCAAGGTCACAGAGGGGCAGACAACGATTCACACTCAATGTCATTTAAGAATCACAGATTAATTATTATAGTGAGATTAAAAGAGGTATTTTTTCTAACTCATAGCAGTATTTTGAACTGCATGTTTCCCAGGGTACCTAGTTAGCTCAGGTAACTGTGGCTTTGTGGCTGATGTGTTTTTTCTTATAGTCACACTAGGGAAAATAGTAGTTGGAGACCATCGCACAATCAAAATTATTACGCCCAATGAACTTAAAATTGGTGCTTCAAAGAGAGGAGACAGGGCTGCGATCATTTACATTCAGCTACTGTCTTGAAGCAGCTTTGGTGCACTAAGACAGAAGTAAAACGGCAATAAGACAGAAAATATATAGATCTGAAACATAGTGATGTGGTTGATTTAACAACAACTCAGCAACCTTGTTCTTACATGGGAATATAACCAGAATACAAGCAGTTGGAACCAGCTGAGTCGAGTCCTTCACTGTTAAGAGACGTGTCACAGACGAGCTCCTCTCACTGCGGTTTTCAGGAAGAAGGTGCTGTGATCTGGACTATTGGAGAATTTATGTTCATCTCATAACTCGACCTGTGCACATCTATAGTGCCGTGCTGCATCCCAGAATACAAAGGACACATGGCTATGGGAAGTTTTTTAGCTATGCTTGCAGCGCACACCTGGTAGTTGTTTGATCATGTTCACACCTTAAACAAACCGCTCTGGAGTTCATTTGGAACTATACTGAGGTCACCTCCACCAAAGGGTCTCTGTGAGATTGTTTCGGTCTGCACCCAAGTACGATTATTGTGTTCACATCTGCACGAATAGACTGCACTAACAGGGAAACTAAGCCAGAGTTTGATTTAAACTGACTAAATATTTACTCAACCAGGCAACCCAGAGGCTGAGCATGCCTCAACCTCTGGGTGACCAGTTGGACCTTGTAACTGCTTACATCTGTCTGAAACAACAAAACAATTCAATGCGATCACCAGCCATCCACCATTTTTTTTCTAGTCACAAGGAGGTTGCCATACTACTTTTGCTATAGGACGTCAAGTGAGGTAATAAAGAGCAAAAAGATTAGAAGTTAGAAATGTTCAGACACAAGACTTTAACTCAGGTAGCTTTGGTTCCTGCCCCTTATCCAATCATTTTAAAACGTTTAGGTCTGAAGCTCTGAAGGTAAACTTTACCCCAGTTATGATTTTTTTCCAATATAATGTTTAAAATCATAAAATGCAACCTAAATACAAAACAGCCCTTACTTATATTCCACCTTGAGTTATTACCAGTAATTGCCCACTTTAAAATCTCACATCAGTTTATTCGTTTTTTTCAATGAAGAGTTCAGTGACGCTCGTGGAACTGATCGTGTTTGGGTTAAAATGATGAACTTTGCTCTGCTATCATTGTTGAGTTATGTCATGTAATTTCAAGTGTTTGCCAAGAACAGCACTGAGGTTTGTTTAGGCCACCACGACCGCGACTCCTGTAGCCGTTAGTGAGTCCCAGCGAGCGTTCACATTCAGGGTCATTGTTTAAATGCTAATTAAAGCTGTGTTCTTGTAGTCATGTAATGTATGAGGTTCAGTGACTGTGACAAAAACGAGATCTGTGGCTCTGCTAATAGTGTGTGAGTATATTTTGTGAACTGATTTATTTTCTAGTCACCTAAACCCATATATATTAAAGTGCTTTTTATTTAATATTAAGTAGAGCTCACTGACATGTGTTAGAATTGAAAGTGTAGTAATCTATGTTTCATCAGAGCACAAGCACCTATTATAACTGCCCTATACATGTCATACTGCTGCTCTGCTAGTAACTGTTACTCAGGTATCTTACTGACATTGTGACTGTTAAGATACTGAATGGGTCTTAATGGGCCAGAGGGCATTAATAATTAGCACAGGTTGCATTTAAAGGGATTACGTGTGAAGTGACCTACAATGTGTCCCTCTCAGGTATAGAAGCGCACTAAAGGATTACCGGCGCATATACACAAACGTGCCATCTGTGAGGAGCACAAATCAGGAAAGGGATTACAGTATGCCTCTGGAGGACTCCACATGAGGACAGAAATGCTTAGAGATGCACACAGGAAAAAGAAAAATCCACAATTACAGGGAGCTCGGAGTAATCCTTAGTGTTTTAAAGGATGCCCCATTAGAATACAGTGGCTTTTTACAGTAAATGTGCTAAATGTGTCCTTTGTGCTGCCTTGAAATCCCAGTTGAATATATTCAGCATCTTTCTGGTTAAAGCAATGCAGTTTAAGATTTGCTCTAATAGTAGTAGTAGTAGTAGTCATATTTCATTACGAGTGTTGTTTTGCTGCTTTCATACTTTGTTCTTCTCCTGGCAGTGCCTACACAGAGCCTTTCCCAATGAACCCCGTCTCTGCTGGGCTGTCAGCGGATGAGGACCACGGCCGTACCTCTGAGGAGGAAGAGGGGGTTGTGGAGCAGGGTTATGAACGACAGGTGAGTGGTGGGATGCGAAGACAAGTGAAAGCAAGGGAGACAGTGGTTTATTTAACCCCGTGCTACGCTAGCGACGCTAGATGAAAAACAGAAATCTTGCTTCATTTTGTTGACAGTTCTAGATTTGGATTATCAGAACTTTAATAAAATAAAAAAACAAAAAATGAGGGG
This sequence comes from Pelvicachromis taeniatus, assembly GCA_015108175.1. Classification (NCBI taxonomy): domain Eukaryota; kingdom Metazoa; phylum Chordata; class Actinopteri; order Cichliformes; family Cichlidae; genus Pelvicachromis; species Pelvicachromis taeniatus. The sequence continues at coordinate 20,543 of VURO01049270.1, read as the reverse complement.
TAAGCAATTTCTGTACAGTAGAAAGCAGACATTTTACAGTATTCAAAGATGGACCCCACCCATCCTACCGCTATCACAATCGCATCAGCCCCCTGCTCTCGTTATGTGACACTCATTTCCTTGTTCTCCCTTTCTTCAAAGAAAAGCCACAATAAGTGAGAGGAGAATGCACAGAGGAAAGGGGACAAGTGAGGTTTAAGTTGTTGGCTCCAGGAACAGTTTCGTTTAACTGCATTTTGTTTTGGTTTTATTCCGAGGAAATGAGGATTGTGCGACTTTAATGCAGTATTTGTGAAATGCCGCACGTAGGAACAAAAATGAGACCAACAAGCAGAGAAGGTGTACGGGTAAATCCCTAAAAGGCTCCAATGTTATGTTTTGGCTCGGATGTTTTGAGGCCCTTTGATTAGCTTCTAAATCAATGGGCAGCACTGTTGTCACCCACGCACACACACACACACAGGCTCTCATACATAATGCATCTGAATTTAAAAGTCACTTATTTTGAGGAAATCTTCATGTCTGCGCTGCGGCGTAATGAAATGATCAGTCTTATTTTGACAGCAGGAATCTATAAAAGAGTGGATGTGGGTTTTTTTTGTCGGTCTCCTCGGTCGCCGCGTGGCTTTGCTGCACATTAGCGTTCGAGAGCAGTAAGTGTCCACAGAGAGCCTTTAAACATGCACCGTGTTCATTCATCTCCCGCCGTTCTCCCTCCCTGTCACACAGACTGACGGCCGATCCCGAGCGTTCTACATCGCCAAAGAGCTCGTCGACTCAGAGAGACTGTGAGTTGCCCGCGCATGTGGATTCCCCCAATTTGAGCCAAATCTCCTCCACGTCATCACAAGCATCGTCCTCTATCGACATCTAATTTATTTTTGAATACATTATTGTTATTTTTATTCTCCCACCCACCGTTTTGCTCTCCATTTCCATCCAACTCTATCCCCCCCCCTTCTTCTCCCTCGTTCATCAAGCTGCATGCGGAGTAACTGACAGCCAATTACACGAGTGTCTTTCACCAGTCTCACTCCTGCCGTGCTGCCCACTTAACCATTCCACTGATGTAGTTTTTCCATCATACATAATTTAAATAATTAAATGAGTCCCATCGAGGAAAAAAAAAAAAGAACTTCATTGTTTAGAAGGTTGTAAATTCCTCCCCTCAGTTTAATTAGATGTAATGCTCCTCTTCTCGTCTTGTTTTGCAGACACATCAGCGCCCTAAAGCACCTTCAGGAGGTAAGAGAACGTTCACTGGCACACGCCACAAAAGTGTCACACGGGCTGAAAATGTCTCCTGCTTGAAGGCCTATTAAGCTGTCTTGATAACATCGTATTCTGTGTGTCTGCTCCCCAGTCTCTGTCTCCTTTTTCTCACCCCTCACCCCCCTCCACCTTTGCAAGGTTCCGTTCAGGTTTATCAGTGTTGTTGCAGCAAGACCTACTTCCTGGTTCTGACAAAGTTGACATGTAGTACTCGGGCCTGGTCAGTTGTAAGATGACGCAGCGCTCCTAATGATGCCATCCTTGTGTCCTCACTCATCTGACACTGAGTGTGTGCACACGCCCACCCTCGAATGGCAATCTGCCACCTGGAGGTCACGAAAAGACTCAACAAACAAAGCAGGAGGGTCCTTTTTTTTTTATATTTTGCTGCGCACCAGTGGAGAATTTCCCTCTCATTAGAGGAACAAGTAAAGTTATTGTTGGACAGAGGATTTGAAAGTGAGCCGTGGCGAGCCAGAGGGCGGCCACGCATCGCAGCCAACTGTTGTCACCTCTTCCCAACGTTTCTCACTCACTGCCTGTCATAACAAGAGCACATCCCCGCAGAGGTACAAACAAAGAAGGATATTTGCCACCTAAAATGACCTTCAGTGACAACTTTTATTTGATTCACGTCTTTTTTCTTTTTTTTTTTAAGAACTCTTGCATTAGAAGTAAAAACACGGTGTGGAGAAGTGGCTATTAAGGTGATGGTTGCCAGTACAAATCTGACAGGTAGAGTCATTGAAGCCCAGGAAGCCCATCAGTCAGCCTGTACCTTCTAACCTTGAATAAGGTCATAACCTGAATTTCTTATGTGTGGCCCTTCAGCATGATTTATGAACGCCTGCCGTGAGTGCACCGTAGCAGCTTTGCGTAATGGCTAATTTGATGCCATTAAACAGCAACTAATATAAATATTATGCAATGGGCCCCACTCATAATCATATATCTGCATTTTCATCATGATCTTCAGTCATACTAATTAGCTGATGTGTGGCAAAGTGCAGGCAGAGACATATGCAGCAAGTCGATATGGACATCAGTGCATCAGCGCTGAGACGTTTCAGCAAGTAATTAATGAACATTTTTCTTCTGCGTAAATTATTATTATGTTACCAGAAATTGCCATTTAATAGACACCGAGTAACCTTGCAATTCCTCCTTAGTGTCACCACACCACCTTTTCTGACACCTTTCAGAGGTGACATTGAGGCTTTTCAGGTTTTTAATCATGCATTTGCATAATGCATGGGGGTCTTGTTATTCTTCAGACTTCAGAAATGTGGTCTTTTGAGATATCAGTCACTGTTTTTATGCAGGCTGATCTCATAATTAGAATGAAACAGAGATATTCCAGCCGGGAAACACTCCAGCGGCACAACATGCACAAACACACAGTCAGGGAAAAAAAACAAGGCGCAGCGTAAAGTGAGAGGCACACATGAGCTATTGTTCCATTGTTTGATAAGGAATAACAAGAACACAAAGAATTTCCAGGACCGTGCCTCCACATAGGAAGGGAGGCTGTGCTCCTCTTCTATGACTTTCCCCCGTAACTGCTTCAGCATATGAAGCTCAGACTTATTATTATCAATATTATTGTATATTTTTTTCTCATTTATGACCTGCTGACCTCTGAACAGATTCTCTGTGCCGAATTATCACCCAGCATGACTGGCTGCTCAGTCGAGTGCTTAACGTGTTGCTTGTTGACCTGCTTTACTTGAGAAAAATCAGGAGAAGGTGGCGAGTTAATAGGCAAGAAAAAAAAAAAGCTGGGTAAAGCTCATTCATCCATGGAGCTGAGGGAGTGTGTGTGTGTGTGTTTGTGTGTGAGCTGAGGAATCTGACCTGACCCGTAAAAGCAGGTATGAGAAGTGATGAATGTTAACTCGCACCAAAATCGACTGCGCGTGATGGACGGCGTGTAGCGAAGCGCCCGGTGTCACCACGTTATCTCACCGGTCTGTGGGACATCTCTGTTTGTTTTATGGCTGCGCTTTACTCAGAATGGGAATTGATGTACTTCTACTTCACAGACTCACCTCACCTTTATAGACCGTAGTTTCACACAAAGCTTTGCTTATAGAGGAAACTGATATTTTTTAACCAGTGTTGGCAGCTCCAGATGATTCACCTACTTCCTTTTACTTTTTGTCCTCACTTGCTGAGTAGATAAATAACCTCTCCTCTTGGTTTTCCCCAACATAACTCCTCATATTCATCCTTTTAGTCACTGACGCCGCAGCTATGACTACCTATTGCAATTAGATTTAAGGGACCCTAATTCACTGCATATTAGTGTACGCTGAGAAATGAAAAGCTATGAGCTATGCACAGAATAAGAGTGTATCATTAAGTAAGGTCATTACGCAACAGCACCTGGAGCACAGCTCTTGTGCAAGCAAGGCCACTTTTCCTGAATGCCGGGACAAAGACCAAAGTAATGAGATGATACCAGGGGAGGGCAGCAGGAAGGATGTTAAGGAGGATCTGACCTTCCTTCCATTTTTCTCCTGGTTCCTCATTCCTCTTTCATTTCTCCTGCTTACTCACACCCCTCTCCCCAAGCCACCGACTTCAACCCTCTCAACAAATTCCTCCATTCCTTTTGCCCCTTTCACCCCTTTTGCGCCATACATTTCTCTTCTTTAAGAAAACAACAACAACAAAAAATGCTCTTTCCACTAATCCTGTTTTTCTTCTTTTATTCAGGACTTTAGGTCAGCGGTGACTGAGGCGGTCGATGAGGAAGGAGAGCCAGTGCTGGAGGAGCAGAGGCTGGGGGAAATATTGGGAGTGCTCCCTCAGGTGTACACCCTGCACAGCAGCATCTTTACTGAGCTGGAAGAGTGTATTAGTCAGTGGTAAGAAGAGAGAAACTGTAGAAACTTTTACAGTGGTGTAAATTTACTTTAATAATCACTCGGAAACATTCAAACTCCACCTTAAATGGCAGATTATAATTGTTTCATTACAGAGGGGTCCTTCTTGGTACCTGCTTGCATTGCTATGCATAGGTCTGTGCTCTTCTATTGTCTGTTGTGTCCTGATTTCTGAAAAAAAAACACACAAAAAAACACATGAATTTCTTTAGCCAAGATGGGAAGCGCGATGATGGCTCATGTCGATATCCTAAATTTAAGTTAGCTTATAATCCCTAAGAGATTTCAGCCATCCGTACAATTGCAACTACAGTGGATATATCAATAATCATAATTGCTCGTTAAAGGTTGTCAAACATTCTGATGTGGCATGAGTAACTGAAGTGCTGCTGGAATAAAGTTCACGTGGAGTTTGAGCTCACATGACAGACTTTGGATGTTTGTGTGGGGCTCTCTTTCTTTACCAAGAAAATGACTGGGAGTGATTAAAGAGCATGCAATTAATCGCTGATTTTCTCCACTGTGAAGGGAGGAGAGTCCCAGAGTTGCAAATGTGATCTTGTCACGTCGGGACGACTTCAGCGCCTTTGACACCTACATCTCCGAGTATGACCGCAGCATGTCTTTGCTCGAGGAGAGCTGCAGGAAAAACGTGGCTTTTGCCAAAATCGTCAAGACGTTTGAGGTAAAACACTGAACAGACTGACTAAAATGCATACACATAGTAAAGGCGGCTCTTTGCTGTCCTTCCTGTCAACTTTCTCTTTCTGTTGCAATTATTCCTTTGTTTTCTTGTGTGTTTCTGCAAGCTTGGGTTATAAAAATTATCCCATTTAAAAAAAAACAAAATAAAAAGAAGTAAAAGCTCAGGTTTACTTTAAACACTCATGGAGGGAAAGTAAATCAGGGGGCAGTAATCAAGTCTAGCGTTTCCCCTGGCGCTTACTTTACAGCTCTCAACTTTTATTTTTGTCACCCAGCTTCCATTGGGAGATGCTGGCCTTTCTGAACCCCCTCAATCCCCTCTCCTCTTCATCTAACTGACCTTTTTGCTGCCATGCTCGCATATTTTATACCCACTCCACAGCAAATACTCATTCTTTTGCCAGCGTGAGTCTCTTCATTGAGGAGGTTGGATTTGTGTGATGGGATCAGCAAAGGCTCAGTCTAATAGGGTCTGAGGTTTAATTCCATCACTGTGGTCAAAAAATTGTGCGCATGGTCCTCATAATAATCTGTATTTTGTGCTCCTGCTGAATATGAACATGTACAGCCTGAGCGGGTAACAACACGACTGACATATTTTAAGTAAAACGCAGGATATTGAGAAAGCCTATAGATAAACCCACAGACACAGCATTCTCATCTCTGTGCTGCCGTGTGTCTCACTGAACTGTTTACTGAGCTTAAACCGGTGTGAAGCAGCACACAGGTGACACTGAATAGAAAAGCTACAAACTCAATATGATTGATTCTTTATATAAGCCTCATCTGCCTCTGGTTTAATCAGTGTAATACAGATCATTAGAAAGCACTGCCCGGGTTCATTCATGTTGCCCAAAAGTTACCTATTCAGCTCAGCTCCTCGGTAACCAGATGCAAGCGTCACCAGCTCGGTGCCGTGTGCTGATTCGCCGTGAGTGGCTGACACAATGGTTCCAACCATTTCTGGTTTGATAAGAAAAACGAATGGACAAGGCACCAACTGTCTCCGCTCATGAATATTCAACAGCAGCTGCCTCTTCCCAGAAAGAAAAACTTTGGCTCTGTCAGATCAAATATAAATAGAGGGGAGCGGAGGTGAGAAATGACTCGCAGTCATGGGCAGTAAACACCGACCTTTCGCAATCTTACGACATGTTTCCACACTTGGACAAGCTCGGCTCTAAATAACCTTGATCAAAGTCAATTACGTGCCTCAACATGAAGGCGCTATAAGCTCCTTTTTTCACATCATAAACCGCTGCTATGCTGGAATATACGCCATGAATGGCTTGATTGGTCTGAATGATTTGTGTGGGGTTGGCCTTACATCTCCAAAAGTATCACCCAGAGTGGCAGTCGCTGTTAAATTCTCCAGGGAGGATCGCTCCAGCTGTCAGTATATATTCACCCTGCATTTACTTTTCCCTTATTGCATCTAAGCATGTAACCTGGAGTCTGTCCTTCCCACAGTCCCACACCAGGGCATTATGTGTGGGTGATGAATGCTGTGCTGTATCAAAGGACTGCTTTGGGAGTTACATGGTGATTGTGACCCCTCTGTAATCAGGCAGAAAGAGGGCTGAGGGAGAGCAAAGACAATCATATAGACACACTGTATTTTCTCCTGAGAGGTGCTGTGTTGTTGTTTAATACTGGTTGTGTGGCACATCACAAGTCATTATACCTGCAAAAAAAAAAAAAAAGCACAGACATTGACTTGGGTACTTGTACTCACAGCTTGCTGTTCTTTTTTCTGCATTTAAAAATAGTCAATCTTCATTAGACCTGGCTATTTTCAGTGCTTACCTCCCCTCAACACCTCCGTTTCCTTTTTTCCACTCTCCCAGCCAATTGCTTTTTTAATGCCACAAGCCAAAGACCTGCAGCATAAGTGCCAGCAATTTCATTGTGGATATGGCGATGACAGTGATAAAGTAGCCACAGACCCTGATCAGATCACTGCTCGACCCTTACAGGATTACAGTCTCCTCTGGACGGCCAGTGCTGCTTGTTTACCACGCAAACGTGAGCCAACACATTGCGGTGTGCTCGTGTGTTATCCATTTTTGAAGGTATTTGTGTCCCTGGATCGGTGTGTCTTATTGTCTTTGCAGGGCGATTGTCACTCACAAACTGCGTGGATCTCATTCAACTGCACTTGGATTAGTATTCATGTGGTAGCGTGGATGTGTGTAAATGTTGCGTGTTTCCTCCTGTGCTAGAAGCCTGGGGGGACAGTGGGAGGCTGTGCAGCAGGTGGACAGAGAGCGATAGGGGGAAGAGAGAGCGATGGAGTGAAATCCTTGTAAAGGCAGCTGGGCAATGAGGCAGACAGAAGCTAATTAGAGCCACAGCCTCCTTTACAACTCCCCAATTAGATCAGTTCTGTGTGCAGGCAGCAAATCAGCTGGCCGTGACAGAGTGTGAGAGGTGTGGGTTGTTGTTGTTTTGTTTTTTTTTATCTCTGCTTTTCTGTGGACGTGTTTATTTGCCAGCACAATGCATCGCACATTTGCTCCTCTCTCCCCCTTCGTTTGGGCTCACCCAAACAAACTGCAGGCTAATTACCATCTCTCGAAAGCTACTTCGTCTTTACAAGTGTCAATTGGATGACAATTTACAAGCAACACTTGAGTGGAGCGGATGCTTTGAAAACAGAATGGAGAGCTAGTTATTATTGTTCTCAATGCATCATGCAGTGATCAGTGAGACAGGAGGAAAGAAGGAAGGCAGAAAAAGTAAAGGCTGAAGCTGAGGGTTAAAAAAAAACAAATACACACCTTTATACAGGGAAACCTAAAGAGAAGGTGAGCGGACGACATTAGAAGAGGCCTCACCTTTCTGTTACTTTTTGACTCCTGCAATCCAGATAATGAAGACAAAGCGGTGTGTTTAAGTCATATCGCATCGCTCCCCTTTTAGAGCCCCAATCAGCGTTATCTCATCGCCAACCACGGCCTGGGTGTACGTGGGAAGGGATCCATCATTTGCACACTGCACACACGTGTGAATGCCTCTGAAATTGGATGATAGAGCTCGTGTTTGTGTCTGCGTGGGTTTCTGTGTGTGCACGAGTGTGTATGCGTTTGTGCGGTGTAAATAAGATGAAGATGCTGTTTCCCGCAGGGTGCTATCTGTGCCTCGCTAATGAAGGATGGGACTTCATTCGATTAGAAAAAAGCTGTCTGTGTGTGTGTGTGTGTGTGTGTGTGTACACAGACAGTACACAGACCCCCACTGCTTCTCCACCGCTTAGGGCATAAATACCTGTCAGAGACAATTAGATCCTGATTGATTTTCTAAAGCTCTCTCTGATTGTGCCACTTTTTGTCCCCTTTCACCTGCAAATGACTGCACCGAGCAGAAGAATGGGAGTCGTTTCGGGTTTTTAATACACTGGCGGGAAAGATGTGTTAAGGTCATCCTGTCCGATAGGTTTCTTTTGGTCACTTCTGCCCTTGACTTGCAACAACGACTTATAGTGGTTAAGCTCATTTGGGAGACAGAGAAGCGGCTCTTTGTGTGTAGCTCATGGGCACCGTTGCGCTCTTTTGTGGGAGAAGGTATTTAATTTCACAATAATTTTGCTCTGCAGAAACAATATGTCTGCAGTGTACAATTCAGCAAATGACTCCTAATAAAAACCTTTCCATGTAGACTAGTCATGGATGATCTTTTACAAACCTCTATAATTCCAGCATGTGTGTGTGTGTGTGTGTGTGCAGACAAGAAGCCCAGAAGAAGCTGAAGTGCCACTGAAACACCAGCTGCTGCAGGTTATAGTGAGAGTGCTTCAATACCGCATGCTACTCACAGGTAACACCTAAACACACATATGTGCACAGATATAATTGTAAGACAAAGTGTCATTTTTGCTTAACGTGAGCTGTTGTTTCCACTTTGAGCAATTATGTGGCACCTTAACCATCCAGGTTTGCTGACCTAAGCTAACAGTAGCCCCTCAGCATAGTGTTGTGTATCCCAGGGATTATACTAGGGCTGCCTGGGGGCACATCCGCTCTTCGGTGTCATCACAAGACACTCAGCCTCACTCATTTTCAACAATGTGTATTTTTGCAAAACTTTGACTTAAAGATACAATTTTATTTCTACCTCTAATTTCTGCCAGACAACTGTAGATGCTTCACAACTGTGCAAATTCAGATTTAACCTCTGATCAAACCTTGTCTTTTTTTCATATATTCTCTCTGATTTCTCCAGATTACCTGAACAACCTGTCTCCTGATTCCAAAGAATACGAGGACACTCAGGGTAAACCTGCATGCTTTGTGCTGACACACACGCGTACACACTTGCATGCAGCTATATCGGGGCCTAGCTGTTGTGTAAGAGCCAATGAGAGGGTTCCTTTTGAGTCCAACACTCTCTCTTTTTCTTTCTCTGTTTGTGTTGCAGCTGCCTTGGTGATTGTGTCCGAGGTAGCCGACCAGGCCAACGACAATCTGAAACAGGGGGTGAGTCTCTGAGTCAGGATACACCCCGCGAGTTTACATTCACACTGTGTTGCCCCTGTTGAGTTTGACATATTCACAGCCCAGCGTTGCCGTTGCTTCGTCTTTATTCTGCGTGGCAATGAAAGAACAATTTTCAAGCGTGACAAGATTAGACAGCTGAGGTTTTTCTCCCCCGTGAATCCTTCTTCCAAACGACTTGCAGGAGTGAAGGAGAGCTCTATTCCTCTTTTTTTTTGGTGGTTCGCCTGTTGATTTACGCAAGAGGCAAGAAAAGATGATGTCATCAGAAAGTCCCAGGTGTTTATTACAAAGCGAGCAGTGTAAAGGATGAATTTGACTCTTGACACCGCCACCACCAAAAAAAAAACACGGCAAATGTGAACTCTTCATGGAGATAATTATAAGGAACGGAAGGGTTTGTGAATGAACTGACCAACTCCCCCTCACTGCCAAGCTGCCATGTGAATCTTTGGCTTACCTCCTCTGTTTTCATCTCATTTGTGCACAAGGTGTAGCACACACACACAGACACACAGACTGACAGACGGTTGTGGCACATCTCTGTTTTTGGGCATGAAAGGGAGGGAGGCGGAAAGGGATGTGATACTAAAAATCTGAGGGATGGCAGAGTCAGAGAGACAGGGATGGTTTAATCCTTTGTCTTCTCTTCATGAATCACCAGCTAATCTCTCTCTCTCTAACTTCCTGCTCCTCTTCTTCTGCAGGAGAACTTGTTGCGTCTGGTCCACATAGAGTACAGCGTGAAAGGGAAGAGGGACCTTCTGAAACCTGGAAGGGTGAGCATCGTGTAGTTCTGTCTGGCAACATTACTGTTGCACTGTCAAAAACAAAGCAACACCAAGAGCTAAATGCCAGACCTCTGAGGTCACTTTGAAAGCACAGAATGACTGGTCTTGTGTTTTTGTATTGCTGTAAGGATTACTTTACAATATTACAACAATCTAACACGCACAGATTTTTATGCTTTCTTTCGGCAGATGTTTGTCAAAGAGGGCACACTCATGAAGGTCTCCAGGAAAAGTAGGCAACCTCGGCACCTGTTTCTGGTAATGGCATTACATCAGATACTTGGTACTATTGGTGTTAAAGCTTAAAAGAATTTTGTACTATTTTGTTTCTTCAGTAGTTTCAAATGGTCTAATATTAGCTGTGATTAGCTTAGCTTAGCTTTATAAAAGGCTAATCATAAGAAAGATGAAAGAAAATCTGCTGGACAAACTGTGCAATGTCAACACTCGCAACATGGTGGAAGGGTGTTTCTCCCTTCTCTTCTTAACTTTAAAAATTTGAAGTATCAGCCTTATAAATATATTTAATGGTAGATTGGCAAATAGCTAATATCAGCCAATAGGTTTGCCTCACAAATAAATAGGGTGCCAATATTTGTTCAAAGTAGCATGTTTAATATTTATCCTGAGTGACTTAATCAGAAACATTTGGCTGTAGCTTGACCTTTGTTTCAAGTGCTTTTTGCATTATTTTACACACATTTACCAAAACAAAGCCTCGTGTATTCAGTATCTTTGGAAAGTGCCATCTCTGTTAGAGTTCAAAAGAAACGTGTGTGGTTTTAAGCATAGTGTGGATGGACGGCATGTGGACAGAAAACACCTGCTGTATTATTTAGGTAATGTTAAAATCAGACAGACTGGCGACCTGTCCAGGGTGTACCCCTCCTCTTGCCCCAAGACAGCTGGGATGGGCTCCAGTGCCCCCCTCGACCCTGAAAAGGATAAGCGGATGGATGGATGGATGGATGGATGGATGGATGGATGTTAAAATCACTGCTGGCACGGTCTGCAGAAAATGTGGAGGAATGTTGGAAAGAGGTAGTGCCGCAAGTTAGGTGAGGTTTTTGGGGAAGGGTGGGGGGCACAAGGCCAAGGCTGTAAGACCTCGACTAAACACCACACCCATCTATCCAGGGCCTCCCTCTCTACTCTCCTCCTCTTCCCTCCTCCCCTCCCAGGATTTGTTTTCCAGGGCCCCACTTCCTTACAGGATGTTTGGTGTGGGTCACTGGATGCCGACTTCCTGTGTATTGGGAGGGGACTGACAGCGAAGTGAAGGCCAGGCACCCTGTAGAATGCAAGGAGGAGGGGTGGTGGTGCTACACAAACACATAATGTGAAATAGAGTAGTCCCATCTATTGTTTCATGTGCAATCAGTGCTGTCTCATGTTATGAATTTCCATGGGCAGCATATTTGCCATAGGGTTTTCCGAGTAGCATGTAACATTTGAGACACTCTGGATTGAATCATCTTTTTCATTTTCTAAACTGATAAGCACTAGCTTGAAAATCTTAGTGGTTGATACGTGTAGGCTATTAGGGCTATAAAGCTATTTGCTCCCTTGAAGTCGACAGCTCCAGAGGTTCAGGTGTTTTTTATGGGACTTTAAAGAAACTGAAATACGGACGGCGCCGATGAAAGCAATCAACCACCTCTGTGACAGAAAGAAGCTGCACCCATGTCACAAACTAGGGCTCACAAAAGAAAGAAAAGCAGGCTGAGTGAGTGAGCGGAGGGATTAAGAGGGTGGCTGGAGATCTAGAGAGATGCCAGAGGGAAACGAGTAAAAGGGGCAGGTAAAGGAGTTGACGCTTTTAGAGGAAGAGATGAAGCGCCACTGAGGAAAAAAGTAAATGTCTTGGTTGGTGAGCTCTCAGTTAGATACCATTTGCGTCTCGTGGGTCACGTCTGTGAAATCTGTTAACTTGGCGCTTGCTTGGATTTCTGTGGAATGAGTAAATGAGTGATGCAGGGTGGAGCAGAAGAGCTGCGGCGACTCAAGCACAGAGGTCGTAGGCAGGGCTCGGGCTTGGCTATCATGCAGTGTTTTGTCTCCAGCCAGCCATCCAATGAAATGCATTTACTGCTGCTGTTTGTGTTGTTGTTGTGGTGAAGGTGGCCAGTTCCACCCAGCTCTGCTTCTCAGTGTAGCCTGAGAAGGCTGTGAAGTCGAGGGGAGCCCTGGAGTCCAGAGCAGGGTGGAGAATTCCTGAATGCTGCCTATAAGGCCCCAGCGGATGTTTAGAGCACACATAAGGTGTGACCGATGATGTCATTTCTTTTGTCTGTGTTGTGAGAACACAATAGACTCTTGGTGAATTCAGGGGACTCAAATACCTCAGGTTTGACAGGAAAATAAACATTTTCCTTACAGTAATGCCTGATTTTGTTGTGTGCATACATGGGAATTCTGTGCTGACAGGATTCACAGAGGTGAGTGTGCTGTGAAAACGCAACCTAGTCCTTAGACATCTCTACCCTCAGTGCTGCTTTGTGCAGCCGTGGTGCTTAAGTTTATATAACACTACCACCTTGTGTTAGCAGGCGGTATTACATCCCGAGTAAATGATTTTCACGTCATGAGGAGAAACTGTAAAAATCAAATAAAAGGCTTAGTCAACAAATAAATCAGTTAATGAAAAAAAATTATTATGAATTAATTTATTGTCATTTATTTGTTTCTGTTTTTTTTTTGTAATTTTGCCAGTTTCAGTCCACCTTATAAATATGAGAATAAGAGTGCAGCCGAAAGTAGCTTTTATATCTCAAGTAGTGAAATCTTTAATAATATACCTCTTATATTTTTTTTCTTTTTTCTCCTTCAGATGAATGACATAATGCTGTACACCTACCCTCAGCAGGATGGGAAATACAGGCTCAAGAACACACTGTCTCTGTCAGGGATGAAGGTACATTAACTTTTCCTTCCAAGTTTCATGTACACATTTTTCTTTTTTCTTTTTTACTACACTGGTCTTGTTTGTCACACACAGGTGAGCAAACCCACGCTGGGCAATGTGCTGAACTGTCTTAAGATTGAGGTGTCCGACATCACTATTACACTCTCTGCCAGGTGAGCCGCTGACATTCAGAACTCAGATGTGAACAATGGCTGTCATTTCCAAAGACATCTACACGTACAGTGAGGCACATCAGGGGCATCGGGTGCGACTGTATTTCTGTATTTCTCTTCAGTTCTGTTGGAGAAAGGGAGGACTGGTTCCACACGCTAAGTCGAGCCATAGCGGACCACGCGGCGGGACTCTGCACATTTGGCGGACCCTGCAGTGAGGTAGGAAAGATAACTTCAGTGTAACATAATGCGATCTCTCATAGAAGAGAAATTTCATCTGTGTCGTAGTAAGAAAGTATGGCGCAGAAGTAGCTAAGACAAGAATTTGATGATTCACTTTTTAAATAAATTAACATTTATAAGCCTTAACTTTATTGTTATTGAAAGTATAACTGCACATGGTCACTGCAAATGGTAATAGCATCACTGGTAGTAAAATTAATCCTGTGTATCATATTTGATGCATGAGTTTTTAGACCTCTACATTGTTAGGATGATTGTTTTTCTTGAAAAACCTGCTTAAATTGGACAAAAATGCCAGATTATATGCAATTCAACTCCTATGATATATATTTGTCCGAAGGTTCAATAAACTCTCTCAGTTTTGAAAACGAGAAGACTTTTCTGGCAATTGTTTTGTGCTTCGGGCTTTACAGGGTTAAGAGTTGAATTCTGAAAGAGCGAGCTTTATTCTTGCAGTAACATCTCAACATCATTGTCCAATCAGGCCCGTGAGAAGTTGTGGATGGCCCTGGGTGAGGCTGCGCCTGTGCTCGTGCCAGTTTCTCACGTGATGATGTGCATGAACTGTACCTCCGACTTCAGTCTCACTCTCAGACGACACCACTGCAATGCGTGTGGCAAGGTCAGACTCAAAGTCTGCTCTCCCTCGAACGTGGTTGCCGTTTAGCTGTAAACTTGTTTGCTCTTGAAGTTTGGGGATATTGGTGACATAATCTTACCACGCCTTGCTGTTACTTTGGAGATTTTCACTGTTGATTCATTACGATGTCACTGATACAGTGGTTGTGTCTGCTCAGGTGGTGTGCCGGGCTTGTTCCAGAAACAGATACCCTCTGAAGTACCTCAAAGACAGACTGGCTAAAGTGTGCGATCACTGCTTTGCCGAGCTCAGGAAAAGAGGTGAAGATTAGCTTTCCTGGTGCCTGTTTAAAAAACTCACTGTACAATGTAAACATGATTATTTCTGGATATTACCTCTGTAATGAGTTTGCATTTGTCTGCAGGTGGAAGTGTGTCAGCTCCCTGTGATAACTCCAGCCCTCGGACTCACCGGGCCAGTCGTCCCCTCTCTGCTGTCTTCCAGAGTCTGCAGCCCCCTAGTCTGTGGAAGTCCCGGAAGAGCATATCCCCTCTGACCCAGGTTAACTACCCTTTTTTCAAACCCTGATAACTATTTTATAAACAAGGGAGTAGTTACATCACACATAATTATTACCAAAGTAATATGGACTGCT
>VURO01049269.1:4321-20226 GCA_015108175.1 Pelvicachromis taeniatus | reverse complement strand
AAGTAAACGTATATTTGAAGAATTTTAAACTGGCAAATTTGGGAAGGTGAGCTTCAATATTTTAAGGTGATTTGACATTTGTGGATCACAGATGTTTAAGTTGCTTAAGCATCATTGTTTATACTCAGCATGCTATGGTTAAGTTTCAAATATTTATTAGGTTTATATATATATATATATATAAACAAAGTTACACTGGTAACTGGTAACTCTGGCAACATTAGCACCCACAAATTATGAAAGGGCCTTCATTGAGAATGCAATACGTGTAAGTGGGAGTTAGGCAAAATGTCAGTTTAATCCGAGTACCCAGGAGACATGGGTATATTTTGTTCACCTGGATGTACCCTTGAAAACCCAGCTGGCTGCAAAGGATTGAAAGGCAATCAATAGGCAGAATAGCAGGTGGGCAGAGATTACTCTGGATAATGACGGCAATAAAAAGATTGAGGAAATAAAGACACGACAGAGAAAGCGAGAGAGTAAGAGAAATGAGATAAGACAGAAGGGGCAGGATGGGGGCACAAGATGCTTATGCATTAACAGTCTGAAGCCAAAGTCACCTTCATTACAATGTTGCATTCATAATATCGTTCTTCTATAAGTAAATTCCACCTCGCTCTATTTAGGGAGATGATGAGGACTTTTGCCAAAACACCCCGACTAGAGTTTCTTGCTAAAGAGTGAATGTACTATTAAAATCTGAGTTGATGTTAGAGATTTGTGACCTTCACAAGCTCACAAGTATGTCTATCCTTGTTAGAGGTCAACTGTGCTAGAAGCTGATAAGTTTCACAGTGGATATGGGGGGTGGGGGGTTTGGCCCAGTTCACATGCCAGATAATTAAACCTATTGCTTTAGTACAAGTGATATATTGGACAGGTATAGGTTTTTCAATTTATGTTGCAAAACAGACATACCGTATATCTTAAATGCCGCTGGTCGTAGATGGCCGAGTGATGAGACGCGGGAGGACCGACGACAGCGTGGTGGGACTTCCGGGTCGAAGGTCGCCCGGCTACTATTGGAGACCGGTGTCTATTTGTCGTGACATGTTTTCAAACCGGCGTTTATTAGAAACGGGCGTTTAAAAGAGACAGGCTACTAATGGAAGCTATTCAGTATGTGTGCAGGAGACTGGGAAAGCATGTTTGTGTATGCCTGATTGTCTGTGTTTATATGTCAGGTCAGGTCTTAGACTCCACCTCTCTCAGAACATCTCAGGTCCCCCCAGATGTGGGGGACCTATCTCCTGCCACCACACTCCCTGCCAGTGGCTGGAGCCCCCACCAGCAGGTCCACTGGTGGTTCTTAGTGTCTAGGGCTGGGTGCTAGGGTGTGTACTGGCTCACTCCCAGTGACTGCCTGGCAAGGTCTGGCCCCCCCCCAGGTCTGTCGGGCCCCTTCTGGGGTGCGGGGGCCCTTGGATCTCCAGTCTTTGGGCCCGGGGCTTGGTCTGCTCTGGTGCAGCCGGCTGCTGGTGGAACTGTGGGTGGCTCGTTACTGCAGCCCACTGTGGCTTCTGCATAGGGGCTGCTGGGTGACCCCATTGCTCTCCTCTTTTATGGGTGGGCGACTGTGATTGTTTCGTGTTTGCTTCAATATTAATATTGTCACGGTTCAGCAGCTCGAGACGAGAATTGGATTCGAGAAGCAGATTCAAGCACAGACACAGTGGAAGGACAAAGAATTTTATTTGAAAAATAAAGACCAGAGGAGACAGAGCCTTCTCCTCTGTAGCTCCTGAACTCTGGAGCTCTCTTCCTCTGCCACTGAGGACTGTCCACTCAGTGGTTTCTTTCAAAAAACAACAAAAAACTCACCTTTGTAAATCTGCCTATGCAACTTGTTAAGGTTCCAGTTTTTCTTTTCTTTTTGTCACAAAATTCTATGTTTTTCCACTAAGTGTATGCATATTTTGTCTTTTCAAAGTTTTATGTTCTCATGTAAAGTGCTTTGTGGTCCCTACCTTGAAAGGCGCGAAGTTTTACTTACTTATTTACTAGGAGGCACAGAGAGCCACAGCTAAGATGGTTTCAATGTGTGCAGAGGAAGGACAGTGGATATAATGGGCGAGCAATGAGGAATATGGAACTGCTCGGGAAGAGGAAAAAGTGAGGCCATATCAAAGGTTTGTGGATGTAGTGAGGACATGCAGAGAGTTGGTTTGACGAGAGGACTAGTCGGCTAATGCAGAGGGCAACAAGTCAAGCATGAAGTATGTGTGAAATAAAACAAAGCTTACGTGTTGTAGCTGTAGCTCCTTAATGATTAGCAGATTGCTTAGACTTGGTCACTTTGATATCGCTGACTTTGTCAAAGACAACTTTTAAGGTAATAGCTATTGATATATAACTTATGAAAGCAGGGTTTTGTGTTTTGCTTGGTAGAAGAAAGGCTGTAAAGCTTGTTAGAGGGCTAACTATGCTAATAAAACAAGGGCTACAATGTGTAAGCAACACAGCCATGTCATAAAGTACAGTGCAAAGAAATGAAGTGATAACAAATGTACCATTAAATATATTCTCGAGGGTGTCTTCTCCATCTCTGCTTCCTGTCTTTTGCTGTTTCTTTTCTTTTCCTCTCAATGGCTCTGCAGTGGGACCAATCAGTGTACATTTGCTGACGTGCAAGACTGTATATTAGAGTTTGTGTTGACACTCCAACACAGAGTTGTTTCAGGTATCAGAGGCGGGAGTGTCTGAGCTAAAGCCTTTGAAGTAACTCATCTCAGTGTCAGAGGACACCATTAGCTGTGTGTGTATGGTTGTATACTGCACATGTGAAGAGCTGAACATCACCAGTATACATACTTTTTTGTCACTGTGTTTACCTGCATGTTTATGTGTCATTGCTTAAATATGTAGAACACATGCAGGAGGTGTGTTGCTTAAATGTCCAGTACACTGTTTATACATTGACAGTCTGTGTGATGTCAGTATATGTGTCTATGCACCCACTCTAAGGGCAGTTTTCCTGACCAGAGTACCTTTTGAAGTTTCTGTAATTATTAACAACTTTATACTTCTCTGACCTCTTACTCATGCTATCAGCAAAGGCCATTCTTTCATCCTTATAAATAAAAAAATAAAAAATAAACCTTCTTTGATATTTTTTGCATTGTAGCATTAAAAAGAAATATTTTAATAAAGATATTAAAGATGTCAATCAAAACTGTTGGGTCATAAAAGTCAGGTTTGTTGAAAAAAAGAACTCTTTCACAGTTTTTTAACCCACTAAATACTATGTGTCATGGTCCTTGGTCGGGTACCCAGCATTTTAAGTTGTTGCCATTTTTGTGTATCGTCTCAGGTCCCTTGCCCTCATGTTTCCTGTTTTACTTTGAAGGTCTTGTCTTATATCAATGTTGCTAGTCTTGCTTCCCATGTCTCGTTAGTCCTGATTTGTCCCTGCTGTGTTCACGCCTGTTCCCCATCCCTCTCGTTATCCTCTGTGTATTTAAGTCTGTGGTTGTCATTAAGTTCTTGTCAGGTCGTCTGTTATCTATGTTTCGTCTTCCTCGCCATGTTTCCCCGCCATGTTTCCGCATTCAGGTTTTGTTGTATTCAAGTTTTGTTCTTTCTGTTAGTGATCAGCATTTAGTTTTTCTCAGTCTAGTTTTAGTTTTAGTTCTTGGTGGTTTGCATTTTGCCTCTTTTATTTTTGTATTCTTTATCAGTCATTAAACGGCTCGCTTTTTGTTTAAGTCGTGTCCATGCTCCCTTTTTGTCTGCATTTTTGGGTCCACCTCCTCACCACACGATCTGCATCCGCCAGACCACGACAACACATACAGGATCACCCGGTTTGTGCTCCAGTGGATGATGAGAGTCAAACCGTAAATACTGATTGATATGCATAGGTTTACAGTAGACATCAGCTTTCAGATGTCCCCCATTACTGATGGAAATTTCACAGTCTAAGAAGGTTAACCTGCCACTTTTCATATGAATTTGATGTGTTGGTCCACTGAGTTAATGTTGTCCGTGAATTGTGGTACATCCTGAGATTTGATTTTCACCCAGGTGTCATCCACATACCTGAACCAATGACTTGATGGTGTTCCAGGATAGGATAACAACTTCGTCCATGTACCCAGCAAATTCTGGTCTTTTGAATAAACTCTCTGGGAGTTCAGATTAATTACATTTGTGTGTACATGCGTGACCATCGAATGCACTCAAAGTTACAGTAACTCTTTTCCAGGAGTTGATTTTTCAACTGTTTATGGGAGTTAAAACTAAACTCTCATGAAGTTAAAATTCTACTACCATATAGAGTAAAATGCTACTCATAACTACAGTTCATTTTGATAATAACTCTTTTATAGTGTTACCCATGAAAAAAAAAGCTTTTTAGGTGAAAATTACTACAAAAACACCATACTGATTATTATGACAAGTTTATTATTATTTATCATACATATAAGATATTCAAAAATGAAGGCTGCATGCTGCATACATTCGTGTAACAGCACTGTAATAGTGTAACAGTCACCATTAAAACAGCTACTATAATAGCAACTAAACAGCTGAGACAACGTGTGTTCAGACAGGCCTAATATTGGAATAAGAAATCTACAGAATTATAGCATAGTCGCCTTGTCATATCCCAAAAGACTTGGTGGCATAAAACAGAAAACAACTGAAGTGTGCACAACCTTATTCACCATACACAGTCTGAGAAAAATGACCACAGCATAAGCATTTCTTTATAATGCAGTGTTAACATGAGGAAGACTGCTCTACAAAGTCCTCATTAAGCCAACAAATTAACCCTGTCATGCATGAATTATGACAACCTTAGCTTAGTCGAATAGCTGTCGACGATAGTGACCACTATGAAAGAGCTAAATAATACAACTCTGACACAACATAAAGTTGTGAATCGTACCCATATGACATTTGGGCATCAACACTTTTCAAATGTCTTAATTTCTCCCTTTCTAGGAAAACTATCTTCTTAGGAATGGTTTACTTTACTTGAAAAGCATGAAAATGATCACGGAAACACATTTCATGCTCAACCATAACAAAAACTGCTTTACCGTCATGCAAAATGATTGAAGTTATCTTGCTGAAAACCGGCATGTTTTCATCAGTGCCTGTGCAAAGCCCAACACGACTTTCAACTCTACTACACTTTACTCAGTGTGCGAGTTTGACAGTGGTCTGTTAATCAACCTGAAGGTATGGAGATATAACACAATATGGGACTGAAACACAATACACATTATCACATTATCTTGACAAACCTTGTGAAATTTCACCAGATGATCTATTGCCTCTCCAACACTGATCTTCTTGGGCCATTTCCTTCCATCTGATTGTGGCATGAGAAGATGCAGCAAAACAAGAAGAGTATTTAATGAGTTAAATACTAATGCTGGAAATGGGGAGATGGAACTAAACTTCACTCACATCTAACAACTGGTTGAGGGTGTAGACAGGAAAGAAGGAATCCATACACACATTATGCAAACTGCTGCTTTTTTGATAACTTTAAATGAAATAACTATAACTAAAAACAAAAGCTAAAATTACTACTAAAATGATAAAATTACTAAAATACTATAATTATGAAGTGTTACTTTAGGACCTGGCTCATCAGTGTCATCCATTTCTTTGTTCAAGGCAGATTTTAGCAATCTTTTTAGAAGGATTGTGGCTCCGTGTATATCTCTCCACTACCAGGGCTTTGGGGCAACAGCTTAAAATCTCTGCTGCTCTTACTGTATACACTGCTTTTCTACTCTACTTGGGAACTCAGAGTGCTTTACATAACATGTCTTATACAAGCACTTATTTCTAAGCTTAAGTGCTTTCTATTAAACATTCACACAAGGATATCAAGCTGGGAAACTGGAGCAACCACCAAACTCCAATTAGTAGATGACCTGATCTACCTTGTGAGCAACATGCCAAACGTCTCCAAACAATGCCCAGAAAGATACTACATCCCCATTGGTGAATCTTAAACTGAAGCTGCAGTAGTAGTTTCAAATAAGCTCACATCACATTTTCTGGAATATGGTGTGCCACCAAGGTTGGTGTCACCAGCTCAGGAATAACAGATCTGTAAGCTATGGCAAGGTCAAGCCAAGAGTCTGGCAGATCTCCTTGTTTTTTTGGAATTGGTTGGGATACTACTCCTCTGTTCTCCACACTGAGCCAGTTGGCAACCATGTTGAAAAAGATCTTACCTTCCATACTCAACAAGGAGACGGAACAGGACCGCACGATGCCCTTCGCATGTCCCTCTTTTGGAATCCAAACAGCTTCTGCATGCACCCCAGTGATTCTCCACAGCCTCAGCAGGAGTCTCAGACAATGTTTGTAGACTTTGTATGGCACTCCATTTGGCCTTGGAGCAGTGCTGCCCCAAGCCACTCCAACAACTTTCCTGCCTTCTGCCAGAGTGGGTGCATTGATGATAAATTGAGTGCTAAGTGTATATTAAACAATATATAGTAACTAAACCAAAGTCAAGCAGAAACTAATGAACAATAAACAGAAGTTAGAAGGACCATGGCACGATCAGAGGTTGCAGCATGTTAGTGCCACTAGTTTTGGAATTACAAAAAACATCATTAACGCTTAGAAATCTACAGCAATTTAATTAGTACATAATTATGAGGCACTTTCCTTTTTTTTTTGACTTCATGCATGAGTCTCATTTTCTCCCTCCACTTCTCCTTTTTATGTTTTTGTGTGTGTCTGCGTGTGTGAGGCTGTTTCCCAGTCTTTCCACGTGCGTCTCGTCCGCCGCAGCCGGCTGTTCGATGAGAACATTCAGCTAAATGTCTGATCGATAGGTGCTGGCAGCGCTCCCCGCTGCCACTGCTGCCAGAATACAGAGGAGGTGGAGAAGGTGGAGGCAGGGCTTGGACTCGGTATGTGTGAACACTTGTTTCCCTTTATGTGCTTTCTGTAGGTGTTGCCTTTCTATATAATGTCAGATATAATCTCATTTGAAAGAGATACAGCTGTAGGAAACCTGACCCACGAGCTTCTATCTTCATTGGCCTCACATGATCTGAATGTGTTTTATTGCGTTACAGACATCACAGTGACAACAAAGGCAACCTGTTTATTTACAGTCACCATCTCTAGTTTGTGTTTTATTCATATTCAGCTCTGTGTTTGTGTCTTTTTTCAGAAGGTATGTGTTGATATAAAACAGGAAGTCCTCGCCTCATTTGGAGAAACTATTCTGCTCAGACTGACAGCAGGGAACCACCTGCAGAGTTTCTGCAGATGGGACTTTGTTTGTCTTCTGTCCCCTGTGGAATCCCAACGTGTTGTTTTCCTTTGGCCCTTTTTTTTTCTTGTGTAGTACAACAGAAAAAACACTCAACAACATATTTTCACATTCATCATACAGCAAAGTATATGAATGAATGATTCATGAGTCTTTTATGGTCATGTTTATGTGTTTGCATCATGTGAAAAGTAAAACATTTCTCACTGTTTTAAATGCATTACTTTGGGCTAAGTCGTAACACTGAGGCAGGTTTTGTTTTTTTTTTCTACATGTACTTTGGACAATTGAAAACGTGTGAAAACAATGTGTCGTTTTCAATTGATTGTTTTTCAGCCACTCTTCCTGCAAATCTTTTTTAATTTATAACATGTTTTTAAGCTGTTTAATTTTAACTGCTGTTACAATCAGAAGACTCTGATGGGCTTTCTAAAAGTCTCAGACCAGCTTTCTTAAAATAGTTGATTGGTTATTTAGGGATCTGATTTGGACCCTTATTTTAATTCATTGTCATCAAATTATTACAAGGAATTTGCAGTCACACTGTTTTACACCATTGACTGTAGGTGAAAGATGAATGTACACGATCTAAAAAGTGAAACCAGTGCTCAAGTTCCTTAACCTACACCTTTGTGTGTAGACATCCTTGGAAATGTAACACTTGGCCCAGTATCTGTGACCCCAGTAAACATTTTGCTGGTGAGGTTTCTGATGACCTGATAATGCTATTTTGGAACATATGATCCTGAAATAAAAAATAACCATTGATTGGTTAATGACTTGCAATTGAACAGCAGTGTCCATCTTCAAAAAGCAAAGACTAAAAAACAAAAACAACAAACCCAGCTTGACTAATTAATAGGTAACATCACAAAAAAAAGGGACGATTTTGGCGTGAAGAGTGAAGCACTAACAGTTATCTTTACCATCATGGTTAGGAAGCTGCATATTTACACTGCACAGTATGGTGTACTGTACTCAACTACATGCTTATTTCTGTTCTAAAGTTGGACATTTTCACATGGAAATCTGTGGGGATTCACTGACACACAACCCCAAAACCTTTTATTCTGCAATCATACTTTTAGAAAGCGAGCTCACTTTGAGCTTCATGCATCCACAGAACTTGTTTCTGAAGCCACTCTTTGATGTTTACAGGTAAGCATTTTTTTTGATGACTCTTTCATGTTAATCCACTTGGTACATCAGTGCTGTACACTGGAATAGTGCACCAGTACTCCCATAGCAACTAAATCATCCTGCAACTCCTTTTGTAGACATAGTGAGATGTTGCTTTTTCTTTCTAAATAGCAAATCTGTAGGTTTATCCAACAGTTCTCTTGCAGTTTTTCTTTCACTCATACCTTGTCTTTTCTTAATGAAATCACTGGCTCGTCGTTCCTAATGACAGTTCTTCACCTGCCTCACAGGATTAATGATTTCATGAATACTTTATAAGTGCAGCAGTGTCTAAACTTTCACGCATGCCGCAATGTTGAATTTTTTAAGATGCGTTGCTTTGCATTAATATTTAAAGACACATTTTAATGTCACAGAAGTTGTACTCCATTTCATTTTCAAAAAGAATACATATTGTTGTTTGGCCAATTTCATAGAAATTCAATTCAGTTATATCACTTTGCACAAGTAACTCAGCTATTTAATATATATGCAACCAAAAACCACACTAAAAATATTTAATGCATTTTTAATATGTTTATACTTTCAGTGTTGAGTTTTAAACAGTAGCACTGGAGATTTTTAAAGGACACATCCAGTGTTCTTTTAGTAGTTCACATTACAGAATAATTACTAATGTTCAAAACCCATTTCTCTAGTTATTTATATATAGAAAACAAATGTGTAACAAAGACTGCATTTTATATGTGTTATTTATTAAAGCTTATATGTTTAACTTTAACCTTTCAAGAGCCACCAAGTTACAGGAAACTTGTTCAGGGTTAGTTTTTGGGATCTAAGCTAGAATTCTTCTATATTTAGGGTATTTGTAGTATATTACAGAGAATGGTGTAAAAAGGGAAAATATCCAGTGAGTGGCAATTTGCTCTGAGAAAATGCTTTGTTGATGCCAGAGGCCAGAGAAGAATGGCCAGACTGCTTCCAGCAACTGTAAATCAAATAACCATTCAAATTGCCACTCGCTACAACCAATGTACAACACACTGAACCTTAAAGCAGCAGAAGAAGACTACACAGGGTGCCACTTCTTTTAACTAAGAATTCACAATTCACTCAGGCTCACCAAAACTGGACAGTAAACAACATAAAAGCATGGACCCATCCTGCCTTGTATCACTGGCTTGGCTTGGCGGTGGTGAGCTAATGGTGTGGGGGTCATTTATTGGCAAACCTTGGGTTTCTTAGTATCAACTGAGCATTGTTGTTTAAACGTGCACAGGTAGGCTGCTTAAACAACAGCATAAATTACTACAAACAAATCAGTGACAACAGGTCTCATCGATTGATGATTGCAAATTCTAAAATTTTTGTTACTAATCATCTTTAATACATTCAGAGGAGTTAGGAGAGAGGTCTAATAATTGCGTGTCTACAGCCATCTGTAAAACATAATGGAGGCTCTGTCATTGTTTGGAGCTGTACAGCTATTTTGATGGCATATGGGAAACCAACAAATCTAAATTGCAGGGGTGGTCATAGTTTTGTGGCTTATAATGGATTTGTGTCTTTCGGGAGGCACAGTTGCATAGGCATTCATGAGGAAGTTGAGATTAATCTGCACTGCAACCAATATCAGTACCACACAAAATGCTGGTATCTTGTATGAACCCCAGCCACAGAGTTTTATGTATTTGGTATTTGGTGGGTCTTTGTTCAATAAAAGGACGGCAGAGTTCTCTCCTTTTCCCATCTTCATTCCTGTACCTTTCACATTCTGGCTGTACGTACCTCTCTATCCCCTCCCTCCATCCATGGCTGAGCAGCATTGATTAAAGTCTCAGTCCTCTCCTCTCTCTCTGTTTGCCGTCTCTCTGCTGCTCTTTGTTTTGCAGATACGATCCGACTTTCAGCCGACAGACACAAACAGCAGCTTGTTCTAGTCCATTTAGCTGCTGTTTGGACTCAGGCTACATTACAACCTTATCAGGGGAGTCTCTGGCACACCACCGCTGCTAATAAACTGATAACACCTCTGAGTATTGATTCTGGCCTCAAACAGGCCAACTTTATCCTACAGTCTGGCCAACACCGATAATTGCCAACAGGAACTGGTTTTAGCTTTTAAGGATTTTACATGTTTGAAATGTAAGACTGTGTATTTCATATTCCTGCCATTTCACATTTACAAAACTCATCAGTTAGAGCTGAGATTGATTTTTATTGCTGTCAGTTGATCTGTAGGAACAATAAACTTCCAGGGCCTTAAAATGTGTTGCAAACAAAGAGATAATACATCACAGTTGATGATAAACTATGTTTTCAGATGAGTTCCACTGTCGTTATGTCAAACAGCTGGAGTCTGCAGAACACAACTGAGCAAAATTTGATGACGCAGACCACATACTGTCAAAACCACCTCTACGTTTGAAATTTGGTACTGAACTTTTCTGCCTTTATTATTGTCATTGGTATACAAACCAATTTCAGAAAACACTGGACATGTGAAATGTAAATAAAAACAGAATGCAATGATTTGTAAATCTCATAAATGTATATTTTATTCAGTACAAAAACAGAGAAAACATCAAATATTTAAACAGAGACAAAGGACAATTGTAAGCTAGGGGCTTGAGCACCTGCCCCTTTCCTGATGGGTGCCCCAAGTGGCTCTTTCTTGAGGCAAACAGACGTCTCCAAAAACGTCGGAGCACTTTTGTAAATATGTGATGTCTTGATAAATCGAGCAGATATTTGAAGTTTACACAACTACATTCTCGCCTGAAAATATCTTAAAAGGTTCTTTTGTGACCCAGAAAGAGTAATATTTAAAAGTTTTTAGCCAAGCTTCATCATTTCAAATGTTAATAACTAAAGACAGTATTTTGAATTTTGCCTCACTGGCTCTCTTGGCCAAAGTTTATTCAATAAAGAAAGAAACTGAAATTTTTACGTTAGTCTGAGTGATTCATAATCATAAGTCAGTGCCTGGTGTAGACTCAAGCACTGACTTATGATTCAAAACACCGTTCACGTGTGGACAAAAGGCCCAAATGCATAGAAAAAGCTGCATGTTCAAAAATACCCGTGTAGATGTGGACGTAGCTTTAAAGTGTTAGTAGTTTTTTTTATTGCTACCTGTAATTTATTGCAGTTTATGTTTTATTTGTTTAATTGTTTACAAAAGCTTTGAGGTGTGAAATAAACTGCAATGGACTTTGAAAACAATAAATGGGTGTGTGTAATTTGGGGGGCACAATTTTCTTGTAAAACAAAGGGCGGCCTAGCAAAAAAAGTTTGAGAACGACTGCATTAACCAATGATTGCCCTTTACGGCAAAGCTGCTTACAAGCCGGGAACAAGCTCACAAAGAGCACACACATTTTTGGCCACCTAAATAAGCTTTAAGTCTCCACATAGTGGATAGTGAAACTAATTGAATCATTATACTAAATAATTACCATTATATCATTATCATTTTATATTCATTACTTTATTTTTAAACTTCTCATTACTTCATTATTATAGCACTAGGAATAAATAATAAGGGAAGGATTCTGGCTCAGCATCATGATGAAAACTTGTGGCCATAATATATAGAGTATTCCGGAAAAGGTATAAAATGTCACTGGTGTGTGTGCCAGTTTTATATGTATAGATTTTAAAAAAATTATTACTCATGATATAACATTGTCCAAACATACTGGAAAGACAGGAGGAGGAAACACTGACAAAAGGAGCTGTGTGAGGCTTCTAAAGGCAGTGGATCCCTCACCAGCTGGATTAGAAAGAGCACAGGTAACAATAACATATGTACCACTTGTTGCAATGCAGAGTTATTAACTATAAATATAATAATAGGTATAAAAACAATCAGTCTTAAAGACATAAAGACTTTTTCTGCTTCTAAATTCAGATCAAACTGAGGTTATTGTACTCGGCCCTGAAAATCTTAGAAATATGGTCTCTAACCAGATTCTTCCTCTGGGTGGCATTACCTTGACCTCCAGTAACACTGTGAGGCTTACTTGTTGTTTCTAAAGTATTTAAAAGTAGAATGGGAGGAAGAGCCTTCAGTTTTCAGACCCCTCTTCTGTGGAAGAGAGAAGGGATTTTTGCCTTCCCACTATTGCTGAAGCGCTTACTCATAAGCGGTCATATGATTGCTGGAGTTTTTTCCATTTTCTTTGTATTGTTATAGGGTTTTTACCTCACACTATAAAGCGCCTTGTGGTCATTGTTGTCGTGATTTGGCACTCTGTAAATAAAATTGAATGGAATTGAAATGAAGCTATAAATATTTGAAATAAGATATCAAGATAGAACTTTTTCTTTTTGAAATTGGACTTCTCTTTGATGTTTTTATATTTTTTAGAATGTGATTTTTAATTTTGGAGCCCAGTCGTACCTTTGGTTGTTATTTCTTTCTGTTATTTCAGAATTTTGTGAAAGATGAAATTGTGTTGCTTTGTAACAGACAATGCAGTTATTATTCTATTCTATACTATTCATTAGCCTTCTTTGAAGGACGTCTGTGCTAAGTGTTAGAGAGGGTGAAGAACTCAGCGTCTCGCATGAGACTGAATCAGAGCGAAGTCTTGGATGTCTCCTGGATGCCTTCCAGTTAATGTGCTTCAGGCATGTCTAAGCCAACTCGACAGACCTCTCCTGCATGTCTGTAGTCTCCCCCCACCCGAATATGCCAAAAACCCCTAAAGTTGTCCATCAGGCAACCTAATGAGGTTGCAGCCAACTTAATGGGACTGCCTGCTGTACCTCTTAGCTGGTTCCGTTTAATGTGTAAAAGCAGATCCTATTGATAGTATTATTTCAATCATTACCCACAGCTCGTGGCCAAAGGTGAGGGTAGTGAAGCAAGTAGAGATCAATCCACTTTCTAGTTTTTATTTATCAAAAAGGCAAACCCATCTTATAAGTGGGAATTTCATTTCTAAGTATGTACTTATTAGAGACAAGAAACCCAGTCTCATTAAAAGTCTTTGCTTGATGGCGCTGTCTAAACATTCATGCCCCTGCCTGTATCCCAACCCACACACGAACACAGAAATGCCTGGATCTATACAAAGACTGTTAATGAGACTCGACAAGGCGAGTATTGCAGAAGAGAAAAATGCTAAATGAGCACTTCTCCATTTTAAAGTGCTTAATCTTGATCATTGGCAGTGGTTGTCACTTTCTATCGTATATGCAAGGTGAAATCATAACACCACCTTTGGATGCAATACTTCTTAGCAAATGTGTATTATTTCTCAGATTAGGTGTCATTAAAGGCATCAGCAGGGTTGGCTCCATGAGCAACAGGAATCTCAAGATTTTACATTTGTGTGGAGTGACAAGTGATGTTGATGAGCACCATTTAACCAAACCTGATTAAACCTTCTGTTTCCAAGTTGTAACTCAATAGATCACTGGATTACATCATGATTAAAAAAGTTCAGACCACAAGCCACTTTGTGTTGTTACTTTCCCTCCGTCTCTGTCTAGATGATACAGAAAGTTAATTAAAGTAATTTCTTGTGTGCTAACACTGTGATTTTGTACTGCATGTGCTGCATGAGGATGAAGCTCATCCAATTAATTATCCTCTATTAAAGAACTCATTACATTTGGCGCTCTTTGTGTTTGTCAGAGTGTGGTGACGAGTTTGTGTTGAATTAGGTGAATTAGCAGCCCAGACTGTACTCTACAGCGAGATAATTACTTCCAGACAGTGAAGTACATATCCTCAGCTTTGACAAGGGCACACCTGTTCTCATGCACATTCAAATCTCAGTACCAGAATTCACCTTCTGCCACATCAATCAGACCTTACATGACCTGCAAATGTAAGGCCCACAACCCAGCATGTGTAATCAGACAGGGTTGGTGCTGCCTAAAGCAGTAAAGGTAAGAGCTTTGAGCACCAACTCGTTTTGTACTGCTCTGAAAGAAAAACTGTAAAACAGTGAATGCTTTAGTAAAATATATTAAATTATTCAGCTGTTGTCTAAGAGTTTGTGTTATTCTAAAATTAGAAGAAGTCCACTCATAAAAAGGTAAAGTTTTGGCTTTGCATGACATTTAAACATGCAAACAGATAATTAGTTTTTCTGTTAAAGAGGCCAACTAAACTTTTCTTTAACCTTAATTATGTTTGTCATTCAGGCCAAAGCCAAAACTGATTGGCCAAAGCCATTAAAAATTGAAATGTGTGTGTTTTCTGGCATCCAAGTGGCCTCATAGTGCTGTAAAAACCAGGCTGTGACCTTTATGGATTGCCACTCCTCACCTCGTTAGACAAATACTAACAAGATACTTGAGCGGACACTTCTATATTTCATTGTAAGACTCTACATACATGAGTTTTTGCTCCTTGATTTGTGCATTAATTAAAAAAAAAAAAGGCTACAGAGGCTCTGTACTTGAAAGAATGTATGCAAATAGTCTACCATCTTGAAACAAAGATCGAGCTTTGGGGCTTAGGTTTGCAGCTACACCTTTATTTTGAATTCTCACATATTTGGCATAATCTTATAACAGAATAAATACAAAATTCCCAAATGAACATTAGAGCTGAACTAAAGGCTTCTTTTAGTTTCTAAAACTATGATTGGTTAGATGTGTTTCAAGGCAACCTTGTACATTAAGTTTCTTCCTCTTTTATGTTTTTAGTTCTCTGTCTGGATTAGACTTGATTGTCTTGTTTTGTTTCAGCTGTGTCCACATCCCATAATTACCTTGAGCATTTTGTGGGCATTAAGAGAACTGCTCTGCGGTTTAAGTCTTTCTTCGTGAATAGGAGTTTCTCGTTCCAGATAGATACTTATTCCTCAGCTGCAGCAACTCTTACTTTTGGAAGTTCTCAAGGATCGATTCTAGGGCCAGTCATATTTCCTCATAGATGCTGCCCCTGGGGTCTATTTTTAGGAAATATAATATCTCTTTCCACTGCTTTGTTTATGACATTCAAATTTATCAGCCCATTAATAGAAAAACAACTCTTTGAAAGTCTTATTGGACTGTCTGTCTGGCTGATATAAAGGCCTGGATGAACTCAAACTTCCTCCACCTCAACAATAATAAAACAAAAGTTATGGTATTTGGGAAATCAAATATGGTCTGGAAGTCCTGAAATCAAAATGTGACATGTCTCCAAGGGTGGTTGAGAATTACTAAGCTAAGATCCTGTGAGACGTCCAGATACAGATGATAAAACTGTTGATGGCTAGCCAAATGGACATAATAATGGTAGATAAGCAGACGAAAAAGCCTGTAGCGACATATTCAGCTATACCAAGTGATAGCAACACAAAGAACACAAGAAGCTTGAGAGGAATACCAAGAGCTGAGAGCATGTGGGAGATAAAGACAACAGTGGTCCCAGTGGTAACAGGAACACAGGGGGAAGTGACCCCTCCCCAAACTGTGCATCACAAAGGTAATCCCTATATGTTCTTTATAGATTTTTTTTCATTATCTAATCACATCTCATTTTCATTTTGTGTAG
>VURO01049268.1:102964-114296 GCA_015108175.1 Pelvicachromis taeniatus | reverse complement strand
TCACATTCCTGACAGGTTTGTCTCCAAAGAACAATAAATTTGGATCTTGTGACCACAGCATATGGGTTCTAGCTGTCATAACTTTGACCACAAAAGTAAGTATCTGATACATCCACTGCCCCTTGAGGTGGATCAGGCATATTTCTGCTTCTCTACTGGAAATCAATGACCACCAAATTATTTATGGAAAATATACACTGTGTTGACTTACTGTTGCTGTAGACCCTATAGATTTATACAGGAATTGTACCACACAAATCATGCATAGATGGCATGCCTCAGGTGACTCTGAGGCATGGCAGATATGGATTAAAGTCTGTGTGTGGCTTGGGGCATATATAAAAATGCAACTTCCAAACTTAAATCCCTCTCCAAAGTCTAAATGAGTAAACAGCTGAGGCAAAATCTATTACAGTAGCCACTTGTTTTCCACAAAGTCTTATGGATGCTGCACTTCCTGAAAAATGTATCATCCTGTGTTGACCTACTTAAGCCAGTGTTGATATATGCATTGATTGTGTCTGCTGTGGCTGTCACTACAGAGGATAATAATAACCCAGGATGAAATAGAGCAATCAAAGCGCTATGTACAGTATCCCAGTTGTTCTGACTTGAACACTGAAGATGAATATTCGTTTCTTCTATGTGTTGGCAAAGTTTAAATCAGGTCACAGAAAATGTACTTAATTTACAGATGGCTCAATTAAAACTCAAAGTCAAGTCACTTTTCTTTATATAGCACATTTAAAGACAACAGGGGTTGAGCTAAAGTGCTTTCCTTTAAACGTAAGTGGGTTAATATTCCAAGTATAAAAAATAAAAATATAAAACATGCAATCCACTGTTGTTTACATACAGATAAACAACAGAAATGACATTACAAGCTTTAATCTATAAGGTCAGAACCTTTTGTGACAAGGGTTGAGAATGAGTGGAGCAAGGTTTAGAGGGCAAAGTGGCCTGTACGATCTGATTTATGACAGTCAAGGCTGAAGGTGCATATGCCCTGTTTCCTCAGATTTCCACAGCTTCTGTATTATCACTCTACCCCCTCCCTTGTCAGACATGTCAAAACTCACAGATCCATATAATTTCCCATTCTTTTTAGTTGCCTCCTTCCACCCATGGCTTATTTAGAACTACACTTATCATGTTTTCACATAATTAACACCACTGTTAAATAACTACTACCGTAATCTTCTTGCCACAGAGCCTCACAGGCCCTTAGACCACCAGAGAAGACCATACTCTCTCTGAATAGGGTACAAGATGCAGAAGGAACCTTTTCACAGCTACTAATGCAACTGTTAACTTACTGGTTCTCACGTATTTGACAGTCTCTGAAGACAGCAAAAAATGTGAAAAGCCCAGAAAGCCCCCAATGGCCCTTGCAACGGTGTTACATTGTCAAAACAGAATTTCAGCCTCTACACAATCATCATTTCCAAATTCCTACAGTCAAGATGGGAGGGAAACTGTGAAAACAAAACAATTACCCCTTGCACAGTGGAAAATCTATGTGACTAGCACGTGGACATGTTTATTTAAACCTGCCTGGAAATTCAGAGTTTATACAGAAAGCTCAGGTTACAAAGCAGAATTATGACACACGTTGGCATAATTTTCCTAATCTGCAGTGAATTGTAAATATAAATAAAGCCATCCGTTTAAGACTTACACAACTTAGTGTTTTTATCAGGCCTAAACTTATCCCAGCTGCCATACAGCAAGCGGAGGAATATACACCAAGTCCATCAAAGGGCTAATAGAAAAATAGATAATAACTACATACTGCCACACCTGTAGTCTCTATGGATCCACCAGTTAACCTGAGGAACCAGTTAACCTGTTGTCCCTCCTTCCAGTATCCTCAAAGGATACTGGAAGGAGGGACAACAGGTCCCAACAATAAACTTCACACAGAATGTAGGATGTAGTACAGAAGGGTACTGAAAAATTGGAGTCCACGGAGAATAACTGATTCACAGTCAAATTTGTGTCATTTTACTTCTTGCTTATTGTCTTGCTTTTCAGAAGGATGTGCTAATGCATGCATCAGTGGCAGATCTAGAAATGTTTGCATGGGGAAACAAAGAGGTTTAACAAGAGGTCTTAGCATGGTGGCAAGACCTCTACATTAAAGTATGTGAAAAAAAAAAACTATATATAAATGGAGTCAACAAAAAATCCACAAAAACACCTTAAAACTATTTATTATATCATTATCTCTTCTGTACTGTACAGGACTAATTTCAGCTATGACTTTTAGGAGATCTTAACTTAAGCTTTTCTAAAAATGATGGGCATAAAGTTGGGGAGGGGGCTGTAAGGATCTACAGCATTGGGGCAGTTTCCCCTCCTGCACCCCTGTAGAGCCGCCCCTGCAATGCACCAGTTACATTTCCAATTATTTAAAAAAAATAATAATAAGTTAAATGAAACAGCAATAATCCAGCTTGTTGTGATATTACAAGCACATTTTATATACTGTTGTTCAGTAATGTTTTATCAATTCTGACTGGCAGGCTTCATATTCTTAAATGAAAATAATGAAGCCCTTTGGGCCACAGCAAACCACTACAATAGTAAAAGAAAATCCTGTTATAAAAATAGAAAGGGAGCAAGTGTTGTCATTAAGTGAATTATGAGTGTAAAGATCACTGGTTGAATCCGTGACTACACAAACAGGATGTGTCAAGGAGGACACATGGGGGTCTTCCAGGATGGGGGTCTTCCCCCCTCACAGCTTCTGCAGGCAGATTTATCATCTGGAGGTTAAGGGTGGGCCACCGACAGAGGAGAGGGAGCTTCAGTATGGGAGAGGGACAGCAGGTTAGTGTTTGTTTTTACAGGTTTTTTTTTCTATTTTCTTTTTAAAAAGCAACATTGTTTGCAGGTTTCTTAAGAAGGCACAAAGTCCATAAAGGTTTGAAGAAAGTGCTGCAGCCACATGCCTGAGGAGCAATTTGATCCTAAGGATTTAACCACTGTAAGTTTTATTACTGTAAAAACTCTCTGTTTGCTTCTGTCCTGTCTCACACAGTCTCTGGCTGCTTTAATGTGTGACCTGTGTTTGAGTAACCCCTGCAGTACACTTAAGCCCCATTTGTACATACCCAGCATGAATATAAAAGGGCACAAAATGTTTTGCCATAAAGTAGGTACATACTTGTAGACAGACAGGTATAAATATGGTGTCAGTAAACAGTTACAAAAGCAAAAGTCCTCAACAATGTTCCATTTGTCACATCGTTGCCCTAAATAGCCTATTTGTCTATAAAGTATCAACACAGAACAAAGACAAAAAATAACATGCGTGTTTAATCCATTCTACACTTACATACAGAAAATCAAAATGTTTGCAAATATATTCATGCAACTAGGCAGAATATAAAAGCCGTTCATTAACTCAAAGGTTAGTATAACAGAAGCTTTTGGAAGTTTATTTATGGAGTCTGTTTGATAGTAGGAGATGTACATACAGACAGTCAGACAGACAGGGCTGTGTGGGGGAGATCAGTGAGGTAGAAAGCCCTGATTGATAAATTCCCTATCTGGCTATTTACGATCTGGCTGCAGAAGAGGCAGGCTTCGCCAGACAGAAAAGCAATTAATCTGCAAACGAGCTGGGGAACAGCCGGCCTGAGCATTGGAGCCTCCTACCAGCGTCGCTCTGGAGGGGAGATAAGGCTGCAGACGGCTATTTATTGTACATTTTAATTAAGTGCTTGTTAACGCTAGTTATCTTAACAGTCACAAAATTACCGTTGTAATGCATTTAGTTTGAGGAAAAATGGAGAGGGCTGGAGCACTTTATGAAAGCTGGCACAGCTTGCCTTCATTTGAAATCACAGGATAAATTCAGAGGAGGCGGATGCCACAATGATCTAAGCTCAGGCACTAATGGTTATTTAATATGGCCATCAGCGGTCCCAAGTCCCCAGCATACGGCACTCGCACAATAGCCTCCAAACCCTCTTTAACACTTATTTGAGATGACAGGAAAAATGAAACCGTTTGTGCTTTCAATGGAAAAGCAATCATTGGTACATTATACTCCGCTTGCCCTATCATGCTAATGCCGGGTAAAAATGTCACCAAATGTATTTAAAGGCCTGATGGAGTGTTGCCGTTTGATTCCTGCTGCCTGCCTGATTAATAAAAACCTTCAATTTGTATGTAAATGCAACCTGGGGTTCATATCATCTGCACACCTGCACCTGGAGAAAAATAATAAACTCAAGTTTAATGTGGCAATTATGAGAGTTTATGGGGATTGTGGGGAACAGGGTGGCAGAGGAGAGGCTGGCTTGATGAGGGGGCTCTCAGAAGGGGAGTGGACCAACCCAGACCAGCCCGCTACAGGAATGACCTGATGCACAAATATAACCTCACCTCGCACAGCTACCACAAATGCATGTCTGCACAAAAAATGCTTGTAACAGGGATTAAGAAAGTTCATGGATGTTTTGCTTAAAACAATTAGTTGGTTGCATTCTTACAAGCTACTCTGTGATGAACTCTTTAGATTTCAATTGTTAATCACAGTCATAGAAGAGACTATATCATGGACATTTATCATACGACACAAGAGAACCTGAGAGGTTTGACGCTGTTCCTCTAAACTTTATGCGCACTTGTGAGTTCTTAAGCTTGTGTTCTGCTTGTTTTATAATTGCATAAAACAGGCTGGACGCATGAATTACATGAATTGTGTGAAGAGAATTATCAAATGTTACAGTGCTTAGCATTTAAAAGAAACAACCTTAGCTCTTTTATTCAACATGTGAATGGTATTAACCTTACATCAAACTGGGCGTACCCGTTTTACTCCTTATGACTCATTTGTATATTGTGCATGCATCATACATTCTCAGCTTTACTTCCTTCAAGAACAAAGCGAGAGTGTACTGACTAAATGTGAGAAGAGTAAAGATTACGGGGCAATGATTAAAGGCAGATACTGTTTAATGAGTTTGCTGGGGTGGCAGCATGCACCTTTCACCCACACACTGGGACTCTGTCTCTAGAGCTGGCTTCTCCTTCACAGCACTAACATGTCTCACCTTGCCCACTGTAACCTGTCAGGATGAGCACTCCTCAAGTACAGAGACAGAGCAGAGGAGAGGACCTGCTGAATAATTTGACAGAAACCTCTCTTTGCTTCAGACAACTCAGCAGAGTTTGGACCAAATACTAAAAGTAGTATGTTCACACAATGATGCAACTATCAGGACAAAAAAAATCTGATAGCCTGTCAGAAGAAAAGAGCAAAAAAGTGTTAAAATTATGCCAATTTGCGATGAATATTTATTTACTGCCATCACTATAAATGATTCACAAGTGTTTTGTACAAGTCCAGATTAGGGCCCCAGCTCTTCAGTATCCTCTCTGCTATTGAAGATGTGTGATACAACCACACACAGCACACACTGGAAAGTGACAAAGACCATGAAAGAAAAAAAAGGAATGTGAATACAGTGAGTATCAAAAACTTCTGTGGTCTGTATTATGTGGGTGAGTAGAGTGGAGCGATACGGTGAAGACGGTGATAATAGTTATCTGCGGAGATGATCTTCTCAGGCATGATAATAGTGCTACAGTAGTGTGACTGTGAATCAGTACCTTGATAGAGCATAAGATGTGAGCCCTTCTCTCTCAACTCAAGGTAAAAAAAAAAAATCCCCACTTGCCTAATGGCTTTAGACAGCAGCCATTCGGCCCTGCTAATCTTCCGTCTCTCTGAAAATAACTTTTTGTGCTGTATGAAGATTGGATTTTACAGATCACAACGGCAAGGCAATGCATTCACTCAGCTGTACTTCTCATGAGAAACGTATCGTGATCTCTAATAATATTCTGTATACGGCTTCAGTCAAGCGCTACCTTTAAATGCGATGCCGTATTAATATTAATATTTATGGACTGTGGAGGAGTGCAAGCCATCTGAGGGGTACGGGCAGAACAAACTTCCATTAATTCCTATGGAGGGGAAAGTCCAAATTAATTCCTTTTCACATTTTAATGCCTTTATGCTAATGCAAGTTCAGATGGAAAGGATGGTGAACCCACAAGAGGAGGAGGGTTAAAGTTGACTTTTACACCTGAGAAATCGCTCTTCACATAGGGAAATGGGCCCGAGATTATATGGCAGTTACCATTTAAAGAATATACTACTGCATGCAGTTTCAGGCTTGACTGAAGTTTTAAAGATTGCAACAGTTCTTTATTGTTTTACGTTCCTACAAAGAAAGTGTTTTAATGTTTTTTCTGTATTTTTTTGTTTGTCAAATTACAAATGTCCACTGGTATTGGAAAAAGCAATTCACTGGACTGTAAAATAAAAATTATTAAAGTTTATTTCTTTTATTTTAGTTACTTTAGTCACCACAGCAGTTATGATAATTAATAGGAATATGACAAACACAGTCCAAGGCCAAGAAATTACACTAGCCAGATAATGAAAGCTTCAATAACTGGAGGTAAAAAAAAAAAAACAAACCAAAAAGTGAACACAGACGCAATGTTAGTAATAACCACTCTAATTAAAACAGTGTGTACTTGCAACTACACCAGCAATGACAGGCAAATATTGAATCTGGCATTCAGTCTGTAATCAGTAATGTTTACAACCAACAGCATTGGCAATCATTTTAGCATTTGCCTTTGTTTTCGCTTTCAGTGAAGTTTGAAAAATCGGGGGTTTGTTTCAAACCTCATTGATCATCTGACTACGTTCCTTTTTCGCTTGACTGGACTCTTTAAGTAACATTGCAGTACCCTAACCGAGATTCCAGCGGTAACAATGTTATGATTACCAACGAGAATAATATCCAGAAATTCCGAAATTTCACGCAAAAATATTGATCACCAGAATGCAAATAAATTTAAGGTCTGAGGTAGAAACGAATTCTACATCACATCTGTCCCAGTCTTCATGTGAACAAGAATCCCAGCACATCTAGTCAGCTTCATTCGGTCCCACAGGGAATATCTAAGTCTATCCACTCTGGTTTGTCTGGGCTGGTTAATGTGGTGCTGAGCTGAGGCAAACACAAATAGATTGCACTGTTAACAATTGTACCCCCTCTCCACTCTCCTGTGTTACAACTGTTATCATTACATATTTGCTTGGAGGACAAGCTCCTGCTCCCTCCAGATAGGTCCCTATCAGTACATGTCTATGTTGTGACACCTGGAGGGTAATTGTCATTAATTGCACTCATTTGGTCGGCAGGTCAGAGTAACTGAAGCGCAGGTGTTTGGGACAAAACATGATTATTCCCATCCAAAGAATGCGAGGCTAGGAAATAATGATTTTGCCATTGTAGATGGGCCTACACGTAATGACTGTCCATTTTTCTATTTTTATTACACATTAGTGGGTAATTGGGGCTCAAAAAAGTGGGAAAAATTTCATCATTATTCCTTCCTTTCCTCCATTTGCTCCATTCATAGAGAGATGAAGCACTCTGTCATTTTAGAACGGGGAAACTCGAAAAAGCTAAGCTAACTGCGGCGACTTAACAATCGCTTGAGAGATCACATGAACAGGGGCAAGAGTTCCCAGATCATACTGTCTTTAGGATACAAGAATTTATCATCATGATTTCATGTTACAGGTATTTCTATGTGAGCTTACGTCTCTGGACCGCATGCATGACTTGATGTGTTTACAGTCAATATAATTTCCATAGCAGAAATATTTATCACAGACTTGTATCGAGTATCGTAATGTGGAAGCTAAGAAATGGCATGCTATAAACACCCTCCTTAATTTAACAGACCTCTTAATCAAAAAAGGGGGTACCATGGTACCCAAGAGGGCCTTAAGTAAAAGACACTGGTGTCTGCAGAATTAATGAGACCCTTATTCATGGTTCAAATGAGTTTAATTGTAAAGTGAAGGCCTTAAAGCACTAGTCCTTTATCTCAAAGCCACCCAGCTGTTTGACTCTGATTACCTTATTATCAGCTCCTGATAGTGTTTTCAAGCACTGTTGTTACAGCTACATCATACTTACATAACATTGTAAAGTCATTATCATACATGGGGTTATTGTCTGTAGACCCAACCATTACACATGAAACAAATAGACTTTCTTACTACTGTCACACTGAAACACGCATCATATATCTTCACTTTGTTTAACGTTCTTCTACACTTCGGAATTCATTTTTTCCTCCCCTGCTGTTGCCATTCATCTGCATTTACCCAGAGACTGACATGGGTGTGACACTGACACACTCCTAAGGCTGTGATGTTTTCTTTCTTTCTTTTTTTTTTCTTTTTTGTTGTTGCTGTTGTTGTTATTGTGACGGAAACAACAAAAGAGCCATTTAAGACTCAAAACTACAACTAAACCTGTCACCGGGAGTGCACGTGTATGTGCGCGCGCGCATCTGTGTGTGTACCCCACATGGGCGGAGTGCAGACACCAGGCGCAAACATCCTCAATCTGTCCTAATAGCACAGCAGTATACAAAGCACAGACTTCAAATATAACAACCAAGCTACATTCCCTCATAAAAACACTGTTTACCATCGCTGTGATAATTTACCCAGTAACATGTGCCCTCCGCAAGAGCAAACACTGAGGGATGCCAATGTGAGTGTGTTGGCTGACAAAAATACACAGCAGCAGCTGGGGCCCATGTTTGAAGGCCAGCCCTCCACACGCCATAGCTCAACATGGAGGTACACTGTGACTTCTACACTAAGTTAGTGAGAGGAGGAGATTGAGGGTGGGCCTGAACTTGTGTATGCAGGTGTTGACGACAAATGAGATGGTAATCATCACCTTCAGCCTGGATTTCCATCCACGTTTTAATCAGGACAATCAGCACTGCTTTTTATTTTAAATAAATAGCAGTGCTGATTTCTAATAAATATTTCAAGTGAGCATGAATTAAATTAGAATATGTCAGATATTCTCCATAGTGCATACAAATGATGTTGTCTTGTAAAGCCAAGGACGGCCAGACCTTTTAAAAAATGTAAGGTTTTATTTTTTCTAGGTTCACTTAGAAAGAAAGAAAAAAGTTTCCAAACCAAAATTTATCAAGGAGTTTAGCGCCGTGCCAGAAAGCACCGTGTCTGAGTATGTGTCACATAGGCCATCAGATATTTGTGTCCAAAATCTGCTGCACATCTCCCTTCTGTCCACCTGAGCTGTGGATACTAATACAGGGGAACCTGAGGCTGGTAGTGCCAGAGCCACTTGCCAAAGCCTCAGAGAAGACAGATGGCATGCGAAAATCAATAACCCCACACAACATCACCCATTTTGTGAACAAATGAATCTGCTTTGACAGTATGTGTATGAGCGATCGGGTGACCTGCTCTCTTCCCATCTGAACATCCTCCACTCCACTCCCCAAGCGTGCTGTTATTTATGGCAGTTGGGCCCTACACTCCTTTGTGCTTTGATGTTTAATTCAAGGACCCACAACCAGGCAGGGAGGAGAGCGTGGGTGTGTTGGGAACTCACGGGGGCTCAGGAGCTCAGGAACTCTGATTTCCTATAAATATTCCCTGTGCTGCTCTCACTGGTTCTGTTTGTGTGACTGCTGAGGAGTTACTCCATGCAGGGTGTAAAGGCACTGAGAGGATCTCTTTGTGGTTTGATAGTTATACTGACAAGACTGAGGCTGATACCATAAAGTGTTTGATGCATTAAAAGTCTTGTGACATTCTAAGAGATGTTCCTAAAACTCCACTATGGTAAGACAGCTATAGTGCTAAGTGTTGACTATCAAAGCCCATTAGTGTCTGCCCTATTATCAAGGTCTGACATGCTTTCCTGTCAGACCTTTAGTATCCTCCACCTAACTCTCGCTACCTCTAACCTCCACTATATATTTCTGTCCCACCTGTTTTATCCCTCCTTCTCACTCTCTCTTTCTCCATACCGGACACACTCTGAGATTTATTCTAGCCATGAGCAGCTCTAGCAACGGGCTGGTGTTAGCAATTTATGGTTTAATAAGACTTACATAAGTCTTGCAGGTGTGCTTTACGTTCCCCACCCGAGCCCATTTGGAGGATTTATGGAAGGCCTTTGGATTGCTGGCTGATTTAGAAGTCCTCTTTCCTGTCTCTGGCCTGTCCAGGCCACTACACGCTACCCGAGACGTCTAGCCTGACCGGCCAAATGTTCATCAGACGGGGGTCTGGCTGGGGACACGTCTGCCAAAGAAACACAGACATCACAGCAAAACCATGTCTGGGCTGAGTACAGGTGTGTGATAAAGTGTTCATAAACCTAGGTAATGGTGCACTGGTGTTGGCCACCTTGTTAATGTAAGCACTGAGATACAAATCAGAGTGACATATGGGCTAGACGGAAGGTGTCCCACTGGGTATGCCTATAGCAATGATTTTTAAATCAGAATAGATATCAAAGCCACATTCAATTCTGATACATGTGGCTATTGTTAGGGAGAAGAGAATGGTTTCACTGGCTTGGTTGCCCCCACTAACCTCTACCATTGTAGAGACACACAGGGGCACTTGCAGCAGTGCGGTGGCACATGAGCTACACACGAGCGCTATAAAAGCACCGAAAACGGGTCCTCAGTGGAAATATTTGTTGCCAAATAAGTGTTATTCTGATGAGGCAGTGCTCAGCTGTTAGGTTTTAATATGCCAGCTAAGAACACAGCTTTAATCAGAAACAACATCCTTTTCAGTATTCCATTGCTGATTCCAATAAGAACACAAACAGTACTGGCTGAAAGCCGGGCTGATGAAAAACAGTGCAATTTTCATCCCTACCGCTGACTTGTAATTGCTCATCTGGGTAGGTGCTAATTGACAATGACCTTTGACCTTCACTGTCTTTTTTTTATGGACTCTCACAGGACGGTACAAAAACAAAAGCACTAACTTGGCTTTCACACAAAATGTCAATTATTTTAAAGATGAAAGTTACCATTATCATTTGGGACAAGTATTTTACATACCCTTTAGTTTTTTAAGAAAATATATTTCTGTAATAGCCCACCTTAATATATTTAAGGTGGGCATGAAATTACTTTTGTAATCCAAACTCCTGCAACATTGCAATACAATGACTTTTTGTCATTTTCACAATGGCAATATTATAACCACATTTGAAGCCATCAATAATACAAGAGGCCATTTAACTGTAAACAGCCAAAGTACACAGAGGCAATCCCTGAGCCTCAGAGTACAATCCTTAGGCAACTGGCAGGTGGATAAGAT
Source organism: Pelvicachromis taeniatus (assembly GCA_015108175.1). Taxonomy (NCBI): domain Eukaryota; kingdom Metazoa; phylum Chordata; class Actinopteri; order Cichliformes; family Cichlidae; genus Pelvicachromis; species Pelvicachromis taeniatus. The sequence goes on along the minus strand of VURO01049268.1, from coordinate 103,069 downwards.
GTGGTGTGGTTGTGTTTCCAGTGGATAAGTTTGTGTGTATGAGGGTGGAGGACTTGAGTCAAGGAAAAGTATGTCCAGGCAGGCAAATGGATGGATAGGGATGGC
>VURO01049268.1:60893-85480 GCA_015108175.1 Pelvicachromis taeniatus | reverse complement strand
AGTTTATTGTTGTTTTTTTTTTTTTTTTTCATGTTTTTTTTTTTTTTTGCTTGTTTTTGTTTTTTTACGACGTTGGTTTTAAAGGTAGACATATTTTTTTTAAGTTAAGAAAGAAAGAAAGAAAAATAACACACACTAATGAAAAAGCAGTTTATCTTTTGTTAACCTATGCAATTTATTCCAAGTTGTTGTTAAGATCTGAAAGTCTAAGGCAGCCAGATTTTTGCATTATTTATTTCAAAATATATATTTTTTTAAATTTATTTTATGAGCTCGACGTAGACTGACAAACTATCCCAATTAATAATAAAATGATAAAAATGTTGACATTTAAAAGGGATTTTATTTATTATTGCATTTATATTTCTTATATTCTTAACGCATACCAGATTCAGCTGGCCAGTCATAGTCTAACCGTTTAATGTACTCTTTCAATTCCATTCAGGGCAGGAAAAGCAGATGAAAAGCGCTGATTCGCTCGAGTCGTATCCTCTCCAGGTTTAGGATGTGCTTTAAACAAACCCCAACGTAGCCAAGAGAAAGGCTCCGGAGCCTTTAGCAGCTCTGGAACCCCTCTCACCATGTTGCCTTCCTGTGTAATCAATTATCTTTCTTGAGAGCCACATCTAACCACGCGATGCATATTCATAAGAGGCATCAGCCAGCTCACTGATGTAATCTCTCTCTTAAAAAAAAAAAAAATCTATTTCTTTCTCGTTTTTTAATTAAAGAAATTGTCGTTGTGCTGAGACTGAAGGTTCATGATTATATAATACTAAGATAACTTTGTTTATTTGAAATGCTCCAAGATATTACAAAAACAAACTAAACCTCTAAAAAGCCTAACAGTGAATGTCCATGATTGAAATACATTTAATTAAACAATTGTTGAAGATCTACATCAGTTTATATATTTAAAAAAAAGAGTACACAAATAAATGGCTGCCTGTAAGGACATCTAGCTCCATGTAAACGCATTGAACCTTATCATAAAAAAACGATGCTTATTTCCTCACAGTTCACAGGATGTTTTCTCCTAAGGGCCCACGACTAGACTCCTCTTGATCATGAGAATTCAGCTGAAATGCTACTGAAGGGCCAGTGATCATGTCTAGAGCTCAGGGGCTCTCCTCTGATCAGTGCATGAAATTAGGGATTAAAATGCCTGTGCAGAAACAAAGTAATCATGCTTGCTTATGTCACCAAAGGTGTCCAACCTGCTCCTGGTAACAAAGAGCAAATGGAATGCATTAGCTAACATTTTGTGCAGAGCTACACAGGGACCATTTCCAGTGGGGCATGGTGTGTCACTCGTTTCCTTGCACATTAAGTGGATGTTCTCTTGGCTAATGAGCAATAATCAACACTGACTCCTCTTCTTATTTCTGAGGTCCATGCTGTGTTAAATGCTCAGAGGGTGTGAGGCACACTGTAGCTCTGCAGTACTGAACTCCCTAACAAAACGCAGGCTAATCTACTCAACAAAAGGATATAAGAAAAGCCAAGAAGTTATAATTGAAAAAGAGAAAGTAGAAGCAAATATGACATCACTGATTTATTTTTTTTATTTTTTTTCATTTTTCAAAATCAGGGGTCTAAAGAAATTTACATTATACGTGATCTTGTCAGGCAAATTTGTGTAGTTAGGCTCCATGTAGATAAAATAAAATAAAATACTGATTTGAGATTTCCCATATTATAAAGTAATATTTTCTTAATAATAGTCTCTGTCTTGTAATCATACACTAACTGATAAATATCATAAAACCGGGGAAACACATATGCATTTGACACAGTGAAAACAAATTGTATTTCATTTCCCATCTAATCACATTGCTTACATTGTTCGCTGCTGAGAGCTGCTCACTTTTGCCCTCAATATTCTGAGACAGGACTACATACATGAGGAGACAAGTAATGCACTCTTGAACAGCCATTTAGAGTGGGAAAAAAATCTGAGAAAGATGGAATCATTAAAAGGAAATCTAATCTGTCTTTCGAAGCATTCATTGATCTGGGGAAAGGTGCACGCTGAAAGGATCTGGCCAATGGAGCCATCAGAGGGCCGCGTGTGAATAGGGAGAAACCATGGAGTAAATAAACACTAGAGCAACCCATTGGAGGGGACCAGAGGTGCCATGTGAAAGAAGAGGCCGCTGCGAATAAAGAGGGTCACTCTTGTGTTTTCACCTCATCCAACCCTTCTGTCATTGTAGCTCCACCACCAGTGCCACCTCCTCCTCCTTCAAGCCCCAGCCTGGACCATTCTGCCACACCCCCTCCTGCCACAGAGACATACAAATGTCACCTCCTTTGTAGACCCAGTCAGGGTTAGAAGCAGCCCACTATCTTTGTGTGGTGGACTAATCCTTTTATGAGCCACTGTCAACCGCGCCCACACCCAGTGCTTGCCCAGTCTATGAGAGGGGCTGCCCTTTTGCAAACGCTGAGCTGACTGCAGGAGGAGCGGTGATCTGCTCTCAGGAAAACATGTTCCACACACCACATGCCTTCATATACAGGCCTATAGTCCACAACACTTCCATAGCAACTTGTAAAAGAAATTGCACTCCAGTGCTGAAAGGAGAAAATGTGGAGAGCTCAATTTTAGCCCTTTCAATGATATGCGACTTCTGTGTCTCCTGCATGTTTTATGGCACATTCATTATTGAAAATCTAAGTGAAAGTGCACAGCAACATGTTAAAGAATAGCCAGGGAGCAGGGAGAGAGGGGTTGTTGTGTTTCCCTTGGCTGTGCAAAGGACAAAAGGCCCAGAAGGAGTGACATTCTCTAGGCCCGAAGCGGGAGAGAGGGAGGGCACTGATTTCATGCCTTTTGTTGATCGAGGTTAGAGAGAGGAATTCTTTCACTGAATCCGAAAGGCAACAAGTGGGGAAGGGGGTAACAGGGCGACTGGCCAGAGGGAGAGGCGACGGGGCTTTTGCCGTTCACCCAGCTGAAAGATTGTGCTTTTCTCAGCCCCTTTCAGATCCTCATACAGGCCCAAGTTACAGGGCAATTATGGAAATGCAGCTTTGAAGCCAAGCATAGCCTTCCTCCACTTCTTCCTTAGGACAAAGCAAAAGCAGCAAGGGCTTTTTTATGCCCCCTCTTTTATAAATCATGTTTCAGCCCAAGTAAGTACATATTCCTATCCTTTTTTTTTTTTTTCAATGTCACAAAAAACGTAGTATGTGCCAACATTTGTGAATACTCTTTATATAATTGTGTAAAAAGAAATTGCAGGAGCAGTGTTTTTACTGAATTATTAAAGGAATTTACTTTGAGTTTCTGGGGAAAATGTGTACTCCAACATTTCTTCACCCTGTTAATCTGCCAGTAAAGCATTGGCCAAGGAGATAAGAAAGGGGTGGGCTTGAAAAAAAAAAGGCCGGGCCTCAAAGCTGCTTCCAACAGCTGCACAATTTTACCAGCCTGATGTCCCCACTCCACACCTTCTCCACTCACACGTCACTAACAGAGGCCCAACAAAACATCAGCCCTGTGCTTTCTTAGCTTTGTACATTAGTCAGCGGTGTAGCACAGAATTTCACCACCTCATGTGAACTAATAAGACACATTTTCTCCAGCTTTTGAGAGGATCGCATAAGAGTGATGTCTCTACATCACCCGACACAGCAGAGGCCTTGTACAACAGTGCCTTTACACTCTGAGGGTATCTGACAAATGCCAATACTCCAGCTTTCACTCATCACTGTTAATGAGAGGACATATTTTGGACGTTTCCAATATTTGTACAGACTTCATACATTATGAAGGCTCTTTTATTCACAGTACCAGGCAAAGAAGACAAGGGTGGGGTAAGGTAGGGGTGTATTCATGAGTCCTTAGGATTGGTTGACTGCTGAAGGGAACTTAATAAATTCTTCCTCCTTGGAACACTGTCAAACAAGTCCTTTCTTACATCTCCCATGAATACATTACCAGCAAGCTTGATTGATTAGAGACCCTCGCGAGAGGGTGAACCGATGAACCGACTCCCCCGGTGTGATTAATAGACTTTATTAAGAGAGTCCTCTCCTTTTAATAATGGTAATGTAAAGGAAGGCGAGGAGGGGGCGGGGGTTTGCAGGAAGTCTAACGATGATCACTGGTGCTGTCCCTCTCTTTGATCCACATCCCCTTTAGTTTGAGTTCATTTTCACAACCTCAAACTGAATATATCCATCACCTCCGTATCAGAGTCTCACATTGCAGATATGAGGTTCTTTTTATATACTGTTTTCACTTTTGTGCCTGCCAATATGAGCCTCTTTAATACATCTCTCCTGGGTAATATGAGAAGCTGGATTGATTTGGATTCCTGCTAACAGTTTACGGCTAAATGAAATTGACTGATTATTCATGGAAGATCTTTAACAGACTGTATATCAGAAATTAAGTGATGACTCCTCTATGCTGCACCTAGTTTATGCGATATGATACACTATAGCAGTTTGTATGTGTATTATGATAGGAGTTTGTAATTTTCTGTGTATAATCACAATAATAATAAGAAGAATAAGAAGAAGAAATTCCTTTTATTCTCATCAGGGTGACTTACATGATAACTCTGTAATCAATGAATAGAGCCTTTAATGCAGCTGTTTCGTTGGCATTTATTAGCATGATACCTGACCATCTTATGCCTTGCCTTTCCTGTACTTTTAATATACATAATGAATGAAAAACACACAAAATATTCAATATATAGAAACTACTACATAAATTTGTGTTTGGGTAAGTCTAAGCTTGCATGTGGTAGGTGCGTGTATCAAAACAGCTTGCTGGTTAATCATTGCTCTTGAGAACTAGTGTTAGGTGGTAGGGAAGGGGGTAAATGGTGTACAGGAAATTATTTAGCCACCCAGAGCTGAGCCTACTTATCAGCACAACACAGGAACAAGAGAGACTTTACCAGCACTGGACACGACTGCTCCAACTTATCACCATGCTGTATTTTGCAATATCCCACCACAAGTGATTTATCCAGGCACGGATATCACAGATAGCGCTATTCACATCCCAGCACATTACTGCATGACCCAGACAGATTCTGTTTGCTTTGCTGCTACAAACCAGACACACCTACACAGTCATATATGACATCACCAGACAAGCCATGTAAACCTGAGAGGGAGGTCGATAATAGCAGGTGAGAGGGCTTCACTGTGTAATGATGATGCCTACCAGTGTCTAAGTTGTAAACCCCGATATTGATTCTCTTCAGTTCAACCGATACGCTCCACAATCTACCACGCTTGAAAGTCTGCAGTAATGTGTCTGCATAGAATCCAATATCCGTTACTATTAATGAATTCTGACAAGCAGCTCAACCTTTGTATTTTATTTTGACTTAACCAAGTAAGTCCCACTGAGAGCGCGGATCTTGTTTCCAAGGAAGACCTGGCCAAGACCGCAGCCGTACATTTGGTTACAGTAATTTAGAACAAATTTAGTAAAAATAAACACATTTTATATTAAGAAAAAATGAAAACAGAATGTCAGTGAACACGGCAGAGAATGAGCGACACAGGAGACAGACTAAGAAAGGCACAGTGCTAAAACAGTAAATATATGTTTATAGAGAGTGTTTACAGTGGGTTTTAGTAGGGGCATAAATAATGGATTTGCCAGTCTATCATGCAGTATAAGGCTGTGTGACATGCTTCCTCTTACTCCATAGGGAGTTTGAAATATATGTGCTAAAGGCAGAGGAAAAGAAGAGCCAGAGAAAGTACTCTATTCTTCTCAACTTTCTTTGTGCTTAGATAAACTTGTTGTTATGTGCATTGTCAGCCAGTCCAGCGTGACACCTCACAGCCAGATAATGGCACTACCACGCAAATTAGCAATGGGAAGAACTAAGCTACAACCAGTGTGTGTTTGTGTGCCTTCAATGCAGCTGTTTCGTTGGCATTTATTAGCAAATGAACGGGTGATTTAGCTGTGCCATGTGGACAGATTGGTGCCTTGTTTTTGACACAGTAACGGATGCATATTGAAGGAGGATTCTTGAGCCAAACTCTGTTCTCAGTCAACTCTCTCATGTAGTTCTGGGAAATCTCCCTCATGTATTTAACATATCACAGAGACAAATTAAAGATGATGATTTGTCACAACCAGAGTCACCTAAATTTGCCAAGTAGAATAATAACTAAGATTTCCTGCTGTTACTGAAATAATTTAGATTATGGAGTCACAACTTCACAAGACAAAAGGACTTTACACAGTGTTAAGAGCCAGTGCTTTTAGCCTATAGATACTGAATCGTGTTTAGAGTAAAAAAAAATACATCACATAATTACAGCCAGCCAATAAACACGTTAGTTTGATGAGGAATATTTCCTGCAGTATTCATTTAATTATTAAGAATTACATGACTTCTTCCAGCAGTCCTTTAAAGACCTAATTTAGGAAATAAAAACTAAAACTGTCTACCTAATTTTACCCTCTTTTTAGAGTTAGAATGGGAAGGAGGAAGCAGGTTCTTGTGAGATACAGGGTAGAAAAGTGTCTGAACAAGTCAAGTATTCAGCGAAGTATGAATGCTCCCTGCCACCCCCAGCTGTGTAGATTCTTAAGTTTTGTCCCTTGGCTGGAACTGGGCACAATGAACTGGCGCTCTCACAAATAGAGAGGGGTGGGCACCTTGTCACTGTCTTCCCTTCTAGAAGGCCCAGTATGACCCGCCTCCTCCTGTTGTCATGCTAAGACAGCAGCGCTCACTGGAACTGTACCCCTATTCATACGTCAGACTCAAACCCACGCTCACTCAGAGGCAAACGTGGTAGCTGCATTCAGTTTTCTCCTACTAATGTCAACACTTCCTCTGAAAGACAAAACCCATGCAATTCTTGAGGAAATTAACTCTGGTTCCTCAGATCTGTGAATATGTTCAGCCAGCTGATGGCTTTAAGGGCAACTAATATGGACCTTGAGTTCCCATGAGTCTCATCACTGAGAAGCACAGACTTCATCTGTAAAAGACCATGAGAACAGGCATATCTAATGTCATTTTACAGGTAGATAGAGCAGGAGATTGGGAAGTAATTGGAAGTAATAACAGATAGCTCTCTTTCAGTCCCAAAGGACTTCTTTCTTCCTACACCCTCAATTTCCCAGAAGACTTCTCAGCATATTTGCATTCATTTGAAAGAAATATACAGTGGATGAACTGTGACCTTTGTTCCCCTTCCCTGAAGGTCACCAGTCCACTTTACATACACAGATGAGGCCCTTTTTTCCGGAAATGATAAGACAAACAGAAGAGAAGAGGTAAGGTCAGCAAGTTAAACCAACAGCTAGAATGACAGTTAATTGGCCAGAGGGTAGTGTAACTGTCATCCATTTCCCCTGGGCTGACTTGGGAAGACTCCCCCGACTGCCTCTACTTGCTCTCCTGAGACCTCCACTCCCCTCAAGAACGTTCACTTATCAGCTGTCTCCCACAGGTTCAACCAGTGGACATTGGCGTAGGGGAAAACAAAATGATTATATTGCCTCCGATTTGATTATTACTTCATCATTATTGTTTATATTGTGGTTATACACAATAAAGACTGTGACAAGTGAGGAGATGAAATGTCAGAGTGAATTACAGGCATATGCAAAAGCTGGCCACAAATCAGCTGGCAGAACTAAAAGGTCTTTCTTGCTAATTGCTCATATCCTACCAGCAGTGAGAGGCGTCCAGCCGCTGTGCAATAGACTGGCTGACTGAGAGCCGACAGATAAGACCATGTGTACGGATGATTCGACCCATGGTCTAATGACTTGTTTAGTCCTGAAGCAGTGACACATGGCACAGAAGCTCTTGGGTCTTCTTTGTGTGTGTGTGTGTGTGTGTGTGTGTGTGTGTGTGTGTGTGTGTGTGTGTGTGTGTGTGTGTGTGTGTGTGTGCGTGCGTGCGTGCGTGCGTGCGTGCGTGCGTGCGTGCGTGCGTGCGTGCGTGCGTGCGTGCGTGCGTGCGTGCGTGCGTGCGTGTCTGCCTGCTTGTGTTTAAAAAGATAGGCGGTGGGTTAAGGTTGCACCAAAGTCAAAAATGGAGAGGCGTGTCGCGTTTTGCTCGACAAACCAGCAATCAGGCAGATGCATCTGCTGAATACTGAGCAGCGGGAACTACTTTAGAAAATTAAGACAGCCCTTCCTATCACATCCACATCCTAAATAAAACAGGATGTTTCCATTAGATGTTGAAGGATGTGGTCTCCTCTGGGGCACCAGCTCTGATGCAGCTCTGAAAGCAGCAGCATTAGTGAGGAGGATTTGTCAGTTTTTAACTGTTTCGTTCTCACCTTGTCACATGAATGCATGAATCTGCATATATACACGATTTCAAATTAGGCGCATTTTGTGTTTTTTCTCTTCATAGTTTTCAATCGTGCATGCGAGCGAATCTAAATATTTTATATATCCAGAATAAAAGATTTATTTGGGTCATTCTGTCACGATTGTTTATAGTGTTGTTTGGAATTTAATGCTCCCAGCTGCATTTTTCCAAGGTCCTAGTGTGAAGTGTAGTCAAATGTTTTAGCCTTGTATTTCCGGAGCATGGTTGTAAAAGAAAATATGTCTAAGATTTGTGCTTCGTGGGCTTAAAGTAATCTGGACAGCACACAGCAGCTGTGGACGCCACATTAAATGAAATGTTCTCAGAGCCAAACATGAATACCATGGGAGGCACCTGCTTTGCCTGTTCACATCAATAATGAGCTGTTCTCTTCTTCAGCTGTAGAGATTAATAGAGATCTTCATCTGATTGCAGTGCATTCTGCTACCATTATGGTGCGTGCACAGACCTTGTAGCTGGGCAGTAATTGATTTCACATTAACGTGAGTCTAAACTCTGCTGACAGTGGTGAAACCTTGCCAAAGTTTATGGCCACGATTATTATTTACAGTGTTGCAGTTCAAACCAGATGAAGTCCAAATCTGCCTTTAATTCGTCATGCCGCAGGTTTAACAAGGTGCTTGAAACATTCCTCAGACATTTTGGTCCATGTTGACGTGAAAGCATCTCACAGCTGCTGCAGATTTGTTGGCCGCGCATCCTGTTCCAACACATTTCAAAGGTGCTCTGTTGGACTGAGATCTGGAGACTCTGGAGGTCATTTAAGTACAGCGAGCTCATTGTCATGATCAAGAACTCAGTTTGAGATTGAGGTTTATGACGTGTTGTAAGCAGTCCTCAGGGACGGTCAGCAATGATACTTAATGTAAGCTAAAGTGTTTAAATTATGCTTATTTGGCCCAAAGTGTGCCAAGAAAATATCCTCCACACCCATTACACCACCAGCAGCTGCCTGAACAAAGCAAGAGGGATCATGTTTGCCAAATTCCCACCCTACCATCTGAATGTTGGGAAGATTGAAGCAGATCAGCAGTTTCTGAATTACTCAGACCAGCCCATCTGGCACCAACAAACACACCACATTCAAAGCCTCTTAAATCACCATTTTTCCCAGTGCTGAATCAGAGTTTGAACTTCACCAGGCCTTCTTCCTAAATTCTATGAGTTGCTACCATTTGATTGGCTGATTAGGTATTTGCATTAACAAGCAGTTGAACAGGTGTACCTAATTAAGTGGCCGATGAGTGTACATTGCAGTGTTTGTTTTATTTGTGAGACATGCTGATCTGTGGTAAATATTACATAAATTGAAAAAGGCAAATGGTAAATGTTGTTTGTTGCTTTTCTAGTTGTTGTTAAAATCCCATCGCTGAAGGTTACTGTTTTCACTCATGTTTCCAGGGTGATACCACTGGGCAAGGAGCAGACCATAAGCGGACACACGTTTCGTGGGTTTATGTCGCACTCTGAGTCGTACCCCTGTCCTTACCTCAACGCTGCCTCTGCTGTGGGTATCACTCGAGAAGATGTGACGCTCTGCATCAAAAGGCTCGACAAATGCCTGAAGACTCTGAAGAAAGAGGGTGGTACAGCAAAAAGCAGTTCCCCAGTATCTTCATCAAACCAAGAGGTCTCTATAGGAGAGTGACTGGACTGAGGCTTGAACATTTCAACAAGAAGATTTGGACTGTGTGTGTCTGTGTTATGAGTCATTACTTCTGGCAGTGAAACACTGTGCAGGTGGTCATAAACAAAAATAATGCCAGTGCATGTCACTAATTAATTCCCCCATCAAGTGATAATTGGGATATTAGGACAAATGTGCATACACATGCTGCTTAGGAGCATCTGGTCATGTCACTGTTCTAAATTTAGACCAAATGTATGCAAAGACTGTTGCTGACTGTGTATGAACTTTAAATTAAAGCTAATTACACATCCAGCCTTTGCAAAAGGACCTCGTGTGTCTCTTCTTTTAACTCTTTTTCTCATATTGAACACATGGGGCTCTACATTGTGCTTTCCCCTCATCTTCACATAAAATAGTGCAGCTTTGTGATGTCATGTGTTTTACCATGCCTTCTCCAGTGTACAGTAATGTGATGCCAACGGTACTGAGCCATTAACTCCGTCTGAACCCTGTTTATTCAATAAGCTAATTTATTTTTAGGCTCTGCAACAGATCACACAGAGCAGATAATCAATGATATACACCAAGCACAGATCAGTCACGTGTCCAGCAAAACGAATGCTCACTGATGGTCTGCATTAAAAGGACAGTTCATTGTGAAATCAAATTAACGTTTGTGTCCCTCTGGCCTGCAGTGCTTTATCTGTGGGATTTTCTTCCTACTAAACTGTAGCCATCAAACAAACCTCTCTGCAGAAGAAAGCATAGATTTGTGGCTTTAACTGACCCTAAATCGGGCAGCTCACACCAAAAAAATCATGCTGGATAAATGACGTATGATGAATTGTCCATTTAACAATTTAAGAGAGATGTAATTAGATTTTAATTGTGTTTTGCTGTTATGGATCACTGGACAAATTGTAACTATGCTCAGTGCTTCACCAGGGACTTGATCTTTAATCAGACTTCACTGTATTTGCAGATTTCAGCAGTTTTTTACATCTTATGTGTTAATCCCTTTGCAATCACAATTATTGGGAAGCATGCTAGGTAGTAGCCTCAGACACAAACATCCATTCCTGCTAGGGCCCGTCTAACTCACGACTAATCCATATTTCAACACTGCATTGTCCAAGTCCCTCCTGCCCCCTCCCCTCCATCCTCTGCACATTATCAAGAAATACTGCGCTGTGAAAAGTCCGGGGCAAGCCTTCGCAGCAGTGCTGGGCCCAGGTGTGCTTGTGTCCACAAATGTACACAGTCAGCAGCTGCCTGGGTATTTTTTGTTTTTCCAGCTGCTACACGCTTCCTGACCTGCATTGCTAAATGCAAAAAGCAGCAGCAGAGCAAATCCAGCCAGAAGCCTTTGAAAGCGGGCTGGGCTCTGATAGATATGACTGCTGTATCAGCACACTTTCACTGTTCGCAAGCTGTACTGAGCCGTTAACAAAATATAGTGGAAAAACACTGCCTGCTGGTACAATGCAGCACTCTGAAGAGCAGAAGATTTCATTTTTTCTGAATGCAGAAAAAATGTTTCTCCTCATCAGTTTCAGTCTGAGTTAATAAATGATCAGGTGTGGGTGGATCATGAAGTGCATTTGAGTGTGTACTGATATGATATTGTCGTTTTTGTTTCATGTTTTTGGACTATGGATCTAGGGGGACTTTTATTTTGTAGACAGTTTTACAATAGATTCTTTGGTGAGTAAATCAGGTAAGGATTTCAGTGAGAGAGAATCTTGCATAAAACATTGCGTTTTCCACCCCTTCATGCTATCAAAGTGAAAGTGGTTTCATAATGTTCAAATGTCCAAAGCCACTTACTGCTTTTTGTGTCCCTTAAATCCAAAATCCTATTTACCATCATCGCTCCTCAACAAAACAGACAACCTTTAAAAATATTCCTCCTGAGTCTGCGCTGCGCACACTCAATCAGAAGTCTTAAGTACCCCAGGGATGTTGCTGCATGACAAATGGCCCTTGTCTTTGGGTTCTCTGCTGCTGCCAAGAAGAGTGCAGTGATGATGGAGGGCCAGAGTGGCACAAAAAAGGGCCTCAGATATGCAGACTCGTACCAGAAGTGCAGCGATGGTTGGTATTCAGCAAGGGATAAACAGAGGGAGAATCGTTCAGGGGAGCTACCCAGCAACTGAGCTCTTGCCAGTGTCACTGATTGGAAAAAAGCAACAGCATCTCCTCAATGCCCACAGGTGAGACACAACAGGCCTAAAAGGAAAGGGGGTGGTCACAAAAAACCCTCACCTTTGCCTGCATGTTCATTGCCAAACAGTAGTTTTTGCTCTAGCGTTGTGCTGGACTCCTGCTCCTCTTGCTTCACATTTGTGGGTTTCACAGAGACTGCTGTTGTACCGGATCCAGTCAATAAAACAGGTTCTTCTTGTCGCTCATTGAAGCAAATTTGTGTTATTTAACATGTATGTGTCATAAATGCACATTTGTATTTATACCATCCTTTTTAAAAATAAATAAAAACATATCAGGATAGGCCAATATTTGATTTTGTGAAGCAGTGATTACATGTAAGGATGGTGAATATACGTTTTCAAACATACTGATAAGCAGCCTCATTGCTACACAAGATCAAGTGTTGGCCTGTGTAGATATTTTAAAAAGCCGCTGTTTACACGGGATTGGCTCACTGTTTGTTTGACAGCCTGTGCAGGATGGCTGCAGGGCGCTGGAGGAGGCGCTGTCCTTGGTGCTGCAATTATGCGCCTCTGACCTTCTATATGAAGGAAGCATCTACAGCCTACGGTATGCCGACATTATATAACTTCCTACGTGTGAGTCAAACGGTTTGACTTCGTGTTATTCAGACTGAGCAGTCCTTTGTGGTTAAAATACTGCCAGAAATAACACAAAGAAGGTTCAAATAGCGGAAAAGCTGCCAACAAAATGCACTTAGGTATAAGGTATAGATGACACTCGAAATTAATTTTTGAAATCTGTAATTAACGTGCTTGTATATTTGGGAATCATATTACACTACATCGCCATAAACTACAACTATCTTCAAATAAATAAATAAAAGGCAAGCGACGTTGACCACAAATGAAACGTTGGGACTAAACAGATCACATCAGACTTGGTGGTCACAAGTTGCCTAATAGCGTCCAATCATTTCCCGCGTGCGGCTGTTTAACCAACAGTTACCCGACTGGAGCGGTGACTTAATAAATATTTAATGTGGACGGAGGGGAGCCGCCGCTGATTTGCTGATGTCAGGGAGCCAGTGCAGCATTTCATGGTGCAGGGTGGAAACGCGCGCTGCCATCTGCCTCGATCCGTGCTCTCTGCAACCCTCACACATGAAAGCCCGACAGGAAAGATGCCGCCAGCTCTCAACATTTGGGCATTGTTCCTCGTGTCGCTGTGCTGCTTGTGTCAGTCGGGTCATTTAAAAAAGCCTTTCCGATGCCCTTCAACATGCAGCTGCTCCAAGGAGTCCATCATCTGCGTCGGGTCCTCGTATATCCCAAGAATGACCCCCAACGAAATCAATTCTTTGTGAGTAGATGGCCTGCGCTGTATACAAATATGTTTTTAAATGGAACAGTACGTTTTCCGCAGTGCACACATGCATTATATGCTCGAGCCACAGTGTCAAGTTTGATTCTATAGCTGTCCGCATTTTATAACAGCTGATCGCAAAAAGCAATGCAGTGTTTTTCTCCCTCGTCTCTCTGTTTCATCGCCGGTCACTTTTCAGCATTTTACTTTCTCCTGCTTGCTCATTTTTTTATTTTATTTTTTAGGAGTATCGTGAATGGGACTTTCAGCGAGGTCAAAGAGGCGATGTTTTCCCACATACCATCTCTCCAGCTATTGTAAGGATGCTTCACCAGCCTTTGATACTTCTAAAACAATTTGATTGGTTGACCTTCTAAAGTAAAGCGTCTTAGCGGGCAGATTTCAAATTAGTTACTTTTAGTACATAAAAAAAAAAAAATCAGTTTCTGCTTTTAGGCATTAAAATGGTAGATGCATCATTATGTGCAGCCCAATAATGGAGTCACGACGGTCATTATACGTAAAGCATTGGTTTTATGCTCCTGTAGCACGTGGAGCATTTCTTTAGTGGAGAGCCAGGGCTTTTAAAATAGCGCACACCTGGAAATAAATAATGGAAAGCCAAATCTGAGCTTTTAGTGCTGCCCAGTCCCCTACAGTGTGCTCAACAGAGGCCACAGTCTGCTTTGTTACAATACAAGTGACAGCTGTGATGTCAGCATAAACAAAGGCGTGGCACATAACACTCAATAACTCTCAGCTGAATGCATATTTTCAACCCATGCTTGTAAACAACCCCTTGAAATAGACTTGGTCCAAAGAAAGGTTGAGGGTTTACTGCACTGTTGACAGCAAACAGTTTCCCCCTGTGTTTGGCTCAAGATTTATTTGGTGAGATATGCTGTTTTTGGGGCATTTTCGAGTAAAACAGCAAATTTTAATGACAAGAGGCCATAAAATATGATGGTATAATAACTAATTTAACTCAATTGTATTTGGACTTTGCTATAAGAATTTTGCTTACAGCATTTGGCTCTGTTTTTGGAACCAAACTGATTTGTGTTACTGTGAAACATTTCATCTGTTCTATGTTTCAGAGAGAAGCCTGAAGCATTGCATTTCTTCAGTTGCCTGCACTGTAATTGTTTGTTTGCTTCTTTTTTTTTTTGCAGGCTTTTGAATTCCAATTCCCTGACAACTGTAAGGGATGATGCTTTCTCAGGCCTACCACATCTGGAGTACCTGTGAGTTTCTTTGAGTTCAAAGACAAGAACAGAGGCTTCACAGCATGATGAAGTTATGCCACGAAGTTGAAGTTATCATACCTCGATAAAGCTCTACATCAGTTTTGTGACAATAGACTTGTGAGGTTGTTTTTATGGGAATGAGGCTTTTCTGTTGGATGCTGGCATTTTTACAGTGGGGTAGGCAGTTGTTGGTTACACGCCCTCTAGTGGTTCCAGTACAACTACAAAGCAATCTTTCTCTTTTCATTTATCACACCAAAGTACACCAGCTTCTTTATTGTTATTACTCAGATGCTCTTTTGCCTTCAGAAATGCATTAATTATTTCTGGATTAGATTCAAAGAGAAGCTGGAAATAGATGCTGGTCCATGTTGATTTGAAAGCTTTGCTGCAGCGGCTGCTGACTTGTTGTTTCACATGATGCAAAACTCCTGTTCTTCCACCTCTGAAAGATGCTCTATTGGACTGAGACCTCGTGACTGTGGAGGCCATCTGAGTACTGTGATTCTTATTGTCATGTTCAAGGAACCAGTTTGAGATCATTTGAGTTTTGTGACATGATGGATTATCCTACTGGTAGCAGCCGAACACCGTAGTCAAAAAGGGATGCGCACCTCGGTTTAACCTGTTGTTATTAGAGTTTCTATTGCTTTCATCAACATCAACATTAAGCAGTCTGGCCGTCGTCCTCTGACTGTTGGCAGCAACGAGGCATTTTTACCCTGAGAACTGCTGCTCCCTGGATATTTACAGTTATTGAACAGTTCTCTGTAAACCCTAGAAATGATTGTGCGGGGAAATCTAAGCAGATCAGCAGTTTCTGAAATACTCCACAACCACGCCACATTCAAAGTTGCCTAAATCACCTTTCTTCCCCATTTTGATACTCTGTTTGGTTTTCAGAATGTCAACTTGACCATTTAGGCTACTCAATGCCTAAATGTATTGAGTAGCTGCCATATGATAGTGGAACAGGTATACCTAAAAAGTGGCTGCTGAGTCTATATGCACATATCCCAACCAAAGTCTTACAGATCCTTTCACTAAAACATTGCCCTAGAATAAATACATGTGATTGCATTCAAGTCGTCGTTATTTAACAGAAACATAAAACTCAAGTGTAGCTATGATCACAATCAGCTCTTACATGACTTTTACAACCATTGTGGTATAAATTAACTCAATTAACTAGATTCAGTAAGATGTCAGGATTATTCTTTGAAAGTGCACTCAGCATCCCCTCCACCCCCTGCGTCCAGTTACATATGACTATGTAAATAACTTGAATCTTGTCCTGTTTGTTTTCAAATTGTTTTATTATTGTAAAAACAAAATATGTACAAATATTTTTGGGCAAGATACTAACTCAAAGTTCCTCTCAGTTGTATCCATCAGAGTGTCATTGTTTGATAGAAAACACAGCAGTAGACAAAGCATAGAAAAACATCGTAATCTGAATGAGAAAAGTTATGTAAAGCATTTTGAGTGCTCAGGTAGAATCAAAAGGTGCTATACAAGAACACGTCTATTTACCATTTGGTTTACTAGTTGGCAAAATGTTTAAATTTGAACTTGATCAAAAAATATGCTTTTCTTCTTCTTCTCTACAGGTTCATTGAGAGTAACAAACTAGAGACTACATCCAAATATGCCTTCAGAGGACTCAGGGACCTGACTCACTTGTATGTTCCAGTGACTGAAAATACAACTGTTATCTGTTATACATGATTTAATGATGTCTCTGTTTTTTCTTCACAATCCACTCCATTTGTTTCCAGGTCTTTGGCAAACAATAACATTAAAGCCTTGCCCAGGGATCTTTTCATTGACCTTGACTCCCTTATAGAGCTGTAAGTTTGTACATAGTTATGTAGAAAAATAGTGTACTGTGTAATTCTTCCAGTCTGTCTTTCTCCCTGTTCAGCTGTGAAATACAATATTCCCTCCCTGCAGGGACCTGCGAGGCAATGCCTTTGAATGTGACTGCAGATCCAAGTGGCTTATGACGTGGTTAAAAAACACCAATGCCACAGTGTCAGATGTTGTGTGCGCTGGACCAGAGGACATGAAGGGCAAGCGCCTCAATGATATGACCAGCCTGCAGAATGAGTGTGTCTCAACAGGTGAGAAACACCTGAGCCTGCTGACCTTCTCTCATGTCGAGCCGAGATCACGATCAGAGAACTCAGCAGGGTCATTCTAAGAAGTGTAGAGGATATTCATTTAACGTGGCTTTGTCGGTTTGTGAAAAATACATTTCCCAATGTGCCTTTCCACAGATTTCGTCCTTCATCAGTCAGTTGCCTCAGAATCGTTGTCTGTCGACACATTCAGCTATAAGAATGATGTCTACGTGGCCATTTCTGCTCCCAGCACAGAGAGCTGTATGATTTTCCAGTGGGACCACATAGAAATGAACTTCAGGACTTATGATAACATCACAGGTAAAGTTTGATTTAGACTTCTGCGGGAAATTTTTCTCCTAACTTACGACATAACCCGACCAACCTTCTACACCATTCAAGTCATTGCAGGCTGTGTCGACCCAACATGTAGTTACATCTCTCAGGAGGTGCATTTCAGGTTACTTGGAAGGTTAGGTGAAGGGTTAAAGGGATTTTCCAGGAAATAGATTTCATGCAGAAGTCTAAATCACGCATTAGACAGTGTCCTGACAAACACTCCCAGAATGCTTAAGGTGAGTTTCATTCTCACATGATTCATGTGTTTTTCTGCCCTTTAGGTCAGTCCATTGTGGGGTGCAAATCTGTTATCATCGAAAATGAAGTGTTTGTCATTGTGGCTCAGCTGTTTGGTGGTTCCCACATTTACAAGTTTGATGACGACCAAAGCAGGTTCAATAAGTTCCAGGAAATCGAGGTGTCCAAGATCTCTAAGCCCAATGATATTGAGGCCTTCCAGATTGGCTCTGATTGGTTCTTTGTGATTGCTGACAGCTCAAAAGCTGGCCTCTCCACCCTCTACAAGTGGAATGATAATGGCTTTTATTCGTACCAGTCACTGCACGAGTGGTACCGTGACACGGATGTAGAGTTCCTGGACTTGGATGGAAAAGCTCACCTTATTCTTGCGAGCCGCTCACAGGTTCCCGTGATCTACCAGTGGAGCCGGAGCAACCAGAAGTTCATCCTGCAGGGCGAGATCCCCAACATGGAGGATGTAGTGGTTGTGAAACACTTCCGGATCAAGGAGGAGCTCTACCTGGCTATGACGCGGTATATTGGTGATTCCAAAGTTCTGCGTTGGGGCACCAAACAGTTTGCTGAGATCCAAGCTTTGCCCTCACGAGGCTCCATGATTCTCCAGCCGTTCTCTTTCAAGGAACGTTACTATCTTGCTCTGGGAAGCGATTACACCTTCTCACAGATCTACCTGTGGGATGAGGACAACAAACTCTTTGATCGCTTTAAGGAGGTGTACATCCAAGCCCCACGCTCTTTCACCGTGGTATCTACCGACCGCAGGGACTTCATTTTTTCCTCGAGCTTCAAGGGAAACACGCAGATCTTTGAGCACATCATCATCGATCTGAGCTTATGAGGGGCTGTGCCTTATTGTCCCTTCTGAAATCACATGTCTTCCACTTGAAAGACAAATTCATGAAGGAAAAAAAGAGAAAGGACCTTATGAACTGTTAAATATCCACACCTTCATAGTTTTCACTCACAAATTAGAGCAGGGTCAAGATGTATTGTGACTATTTCTGAATGGCCTTGCACTCATTGATCCTCAGACTTCCTGAGGTACTATCATTTCATAACTACTTCTATTCTCTTAAAAATTCCACTGAAGTTCATGACGGGTTAAAAAAAAATTAAGTGAATCTATTTGGATTTATCTTTATTGTTTAATATCTTTCTCCTAGTAGTTTTATGCGGCTAAAAAAGTACATCAGGAACTGAAAGAACGTAACAAATTTATTCTGATTTGAGGTGACTAATGATGGATCAAATGATTTTGCCACCTATCTGTATCCTCATACCCTGTGGTAATGTACAGTACCTTGCCTTATCAGCACTGGGGTCTTTTGTTTGATGGTTCCACAGTGCCTCCTTCTGGCCGTGATTTAGTACCACACCCCTCTGCTCTTTCCATTACAGGGAATGTCTAGAAAGCACAAACCTTTAATAACATAGTTGAGATCATAGAGTGTAGTGGTTTGTTGGAAGGTGTATTTGTAGATGCTGTAGATTATAATGCATACAGTAGGACGAAGTGGTTTGTTATTACAGTCAGTAAAATATCCAGGACTTGACATTATACAAATTCATTAATAGAGAATCACCATTTAGATACAACTTCTAGATCTGCTGTACTATATTAATGTGGCAAAGAACAGAGAAACTTTTAGTTTATCAGTATTGCAAAGGACCTGTGTTAGATGATGTCAGGGAAAATAAACCTCCTGATATGTAAAAAACAAAACAAAACAGTTTTTTCCCCAATTAACAATAATATTTTTTTTACTAACGTCTGAAGTCAGAAGCATCAGAGGCATAATTTGTATGACCAAAAGGAACGAAAATAAATGTATATGTAAATATATCTTCGAGCTTACTGAATTTTTTTTCTGCTTTTGAAAATACTGAATGTTGACAAGCTCCAAAATGTACATAAACCAAGGATTGTAATGTCACCACCTATTTGAATGGACCTTTGCACTTACAAAACTCAAATGTTACTGCAGCCTGCAAGAGCATGACATTCAAAAAAGGGTGTTTGCCAAATTCTTTTTAGATAAACCTAACAAAGACTAAAAGTGCTTCTAGGTTAACAATATGCAAGCTTTACAATTCTTTTTGTATGATTTTGTTGTAAGCCTAATGAATGTTCCTCTTAAAAATATGATGTAATATCAAAATAAATCTGTAAAAACATGACTTCTGAATGGGTTTTGTTTTGACTGATAATCAGGATTGTGGTTATAATTTATTATAACCACAATCCTGACATAAAGTGACATAAAGTTTATTTATGTCACTGTAATGCTCAATCATCTGATACCAGTAATTAAAAATAAAATTATATAATGTGAAATCACTATTCTTCTCCTAAAAAAATGGACATTATTATTGTAAAGTTGAACAAAGAAAGAAGTGTTATTTCCGCCACTTTAAAAGTTGTACAAACACAAGTAATCAGAACATTTAGAGTAATCAGAGTAATTTATATTTTTAAATCTACAGCTTATTATTCTTTCTTAAAAATGTGTTCAAAGGTAACATATTTGATGATGATTCCCACTGGTTTTCAGTACTTATTTCCTCTTTCAAATGATTCATATAAAACTGTGTGAACACAACTTCATAATTTCCTGCCACAAATTAGAATAGTTTTGAGATTTAATTGACACCCCCTGTAAATATTTCTCAGTGGTCATAGACTGATGGGCTTTCAGACTTTCACATGTACTACCATTTCACAAGTACTGCTGTTATGCTCTTAAAATAACAGCTAGCATTCAAAAAATATGAAAAAAAGCAAAGAAACTGCAGTACATAGAAAGTATTCACTGTTATTCACTCTCAATACAGGAAAAGACTGAAATGTCATCTCAGCTGCTATTTGGAATGTAACTAAAGAAAAAATATAATTTTCTAGGAAAAATACTGCTGGGAAAGTCATTTCAGTCTTTGCCTATCTCAATACAGGACGGCTACACAGACAAAGGTAAGTAAAAACAGAAGGGTGCTCTTACCTTTCCAAAGGTGGATGTAGGTGTGACATCAGAACTGCTGCATATCTGCTGCTGTTCATCTGTGATGTCACAGCCAGCAGAATTCCAACGTTCTGTTAATGATGTTTGTCTTTAAATAGACACTCAGTGATCCTGCAAGAGCAGGAATTGAACTACAGACCCTCGTAGCCCCAACAGTGTTGTTCATGCTGCACTGCAGCAATGGTCACTGTGGGTATTTGAAGCAATTTAAGCTCTTTTTGAATCCTCTCCTTCCCACTGTCGCAAAGTGCTTACTTGTAGGGGGTCATATGATTGTTGGGTTTTTCTCTGTATGTATTATTACTATTACTATTATTAATACATAGAATAAAGAAATTTCCAGTACACAATTTAAGCTCTTTTTGTCCCGTGAAAATCAGCTGATCTTTAATGAGCCCCTTGGATAAATATTTAGACGTTCACACATTTCAGGGTGCAGGAGTGGGCTCATTAAAGTGTGCTAGTTTATTCTTCACTTATCAAGTAGCTTAAATATCTTACAAGGACATTTAAAAACCTTTCCTAAGATGATGGGGTTTTTTGTTGTTTTTTTTGCTTGTTTTAGATCATTTTCATTGTATTTTGTTAATTTCATGAAGACTATAATCTGTGTTAACACTGTAGCTGCAATTGACTGGTGTTCACTGAATGCCTCACATACAGCCCCAGGACATTCAGCGAATCACTGAGAGTCACTGATCCAACGTCAAATTCAACACTACACTTACGTTGTCACAAAACGTTTTCTTCTCTTTAATTTTATTTGAGTAGAGTCAGACTAAGCTTAGTGTACTATGTTGGCATTTGAACCTGATATTTGTCCCTGTTGCACTGACATGTGACAGTGTTAAAAGGAGATTGTGGCTTTTATCTGTGACTTGTTCTGTGAGAATGATCCTAATTTTGTGTTTTGGGATTTTTAAAACATAAAACATTCTTTAAACATAAATCATTGGTGTATCATCCTCAAAGTAACGCTTCCATCAGCATTTGAAATCATTGCTCCATGCTTATCGCACCGAACTGAAGGCTGATTGGGATGAAAGTTTACCTTGGCTTTTACTGGCAGCCAGAGAAGTTTTCCAGGAAAGCACAGGGTTTAGTTACCTGCAGTGCTTTAAGTGAAATTAAAGTTTACAAATAAAAATTATTGTGAGAACTCTGCAGCTCGCTGTTTAAATGAGATGCACAAATTCGTGCATTCTTTGTTTGTTCAGATTTTCTGCAGTGTAAGTTTCTTACAAGTTAGCAGGTAGGGCTAAAACAGCTAAATCAAACACAAACATGCTTGTGGTAACCATAGTTATAATATTAAATATGTTATAAATGTGTTGCTAACATTTTGGTTGTTGTGATGTTTCAAATGTAGTTCGGAGGTGAACCTCCTCAAAATAAACACCTGTGCTGACATAAGCATATATTTGGATCTCATATCTTCTTATTACATGGAGCAAATGTCCAATAAACAGCATAGTGGAGGGACTTTAAACCTCCATCAGCCTCTCCATTATAATGATGTAATGCAGACCTGCTGTCAGAATGAATCTCCAAGACATGTCAGCAAAATCAAAGATTAATAAACTAAAATGGTGTTCTTAACTAACACTAATATTTCATATATTACTTTAATTCACTCATTTATTCAAGGAGTGGGTTTTAAATTTTTAACAGAATTGAAAACCACAGTGGGCATGCGCAAATAACAGTAGCCGGCTGCTGCCACAAGATGGCGGCAAAGCTTTGAGACAGAAGCTGTTTGATAAGAAAGCAGAGAGATCGCTTTACTTTGGGACATTTTAATCCCAATCGCTTTCTGAAGCTCTTTCAAAGTTTTTCTTGGGCTGCTTCTTCACTCATTTTTAGTCCTTGTACCAATAATTTGTCGCAGCATATCTCAGACTGGGGTTCAGTGTGTCCATAAAATAAGTTCATGAAACTGGACGAGTGGAGGACAAAAGATGTTTCAGACCTAATAAAACACTGTCTACACAAGCTGAATAGCATCTGAAAGAAACAGTAAAAAGTCCAGCAGTCCCCACACACCACCTGAGAGATGCATGTGAACCATCAGTTCACTGCAAGATCATCTGTTTGCAGGAGAACTGAGTGCTGCTGTCAGATTTAAAAGTGCTTTAACAGCAGAATAGGTTTATAAAGTATCATTAACTCAAAATAGTGAAACAAATATCTCTTAATCTACTGAATATAGCATTTTAAATTTTGGACAGTTTAGTATTACAGATGCTTAAAAGATAGAGACAGATGTGTAGTAAAACATTTATTTAGTGTTTCAGGTGAAAAACAAGCAGAACAGAGATACAGAGAAAGTCTCTGGGTGACTGAGGCTTGTAGTAGTGTTCAGATTGAGTAGAAATGCACTGTGCTTGTCCATTTACATCAGTAAGACTCAGTCATGACTCTTTTACCCACTAAAATAATAAACCAGTACTTTTGTGCTGTATCTAAAGTACCCACCATAACATTTTCCACCACACGACTGCAGTTCAGCACGGTGATGAGGTGTTTAGCACTGTTGCCTCACAGCAAGAAGGTCCTGCAAGTCAATCTGCTGGCTGCTGCATTTGTGTGGAGTTTGCATGTTATGTTCTCTGAGGGTCCTCTGGCTCCCTCTCACAGGCCAGCAACTTGCTTTTTTACGTTAATTGGTGATTCTATTGAGAATTACAACCAACTATTGGGAATGTGATCATGAGTGGCAGACTGTCAGGTGTGTACCCTGACTTTTACCTCATGACAGCTGGGATAGGCTTCAGCCCTCTTTCCAGCAACCCTTAAATGCTTAAGAGGAAGAAAGAAGGAAATCAAAGACAGATAACTACACTTTATCATCTCAGCTGTGATTATTAAAGGTTTGTGCTTTCTAGACATTCCCTGTAATGGAAAGAGCAGAGGGGTGTGGTATTTCATCACAACCAGAGGGAGGCACTGTGGAACAATCAAACAAAAGACCCCAGTGCTAATTAGGCAACATACTGTTCATTATCACCAGGTATGAGGACACAAGGTAGGTGGCAAAATCATCTGAGCCATCCTCAGTCTCCCCAAATGAGAGTAAATGTGTTACTTTCCTTCAAGCCCTGTCATATTATTTTATATGCACAAAACTATTAGAACAGAAATAATGAACTTAAAAAGATAAATCAGACCTTTTTCACCTTCATGAATGTTACCTAAACTTTCAGGCGATTAGAAGTAGAACTTGTATAAGGGTAGTGCCTCTTACCTGAGATCCCATGATTGCAAGGTGATTGAGAAATATTTTTCATTTAAGACAACTATGTTGATATTTGACAGTTCACCCTGAGCTGAATAAACAGGAAAAGAAGAAATAATTTCAGTGGGGTTAACATAAAAATACTTATTTGAAAGAACCAGAGAAACAAATGGTGGGGGAAAAGATCCATATATAAAATACAATATTAAAGAAAGTAACAATCCCCTTAAAATGAGACCAATACACTAAATCTGAATGAAATGTAACATGTTAGATGTTAGAATTAATTATGAAACAAATACTGGAGCAGGTCTTCCTTTATAATAATGTAATAAAATGTGTCATTAAACATGTTTCCTTTTGTAGCACACTGCTTTGGAATAATAAGACAAAAATTTTAATTAAATTAAAAAAAATATTTGAATTATGTTCAAACACATTGAAAATATACTTTATATTTCATGTAATTTTTATATTTTAGCTCATATAACCTTTAAAGTGCAAAAATAACAACAAGAAAATAAAGAACTAGGCTTCACTTCTTACTTTGTATTGTTGTGAAAAGATTTAACATTCATCAGAAAACCATGAAGGGACACGTCACACAGTCACAGTTTTACAGATTTATTTACACAGAAACAATCAATTACAGTTTACTTTGTTTATTTATTTATTGACCCCTCTGTAGATCGCTACCTTATCGTGGTGGAGGGGTTTGTGTGTCCCAGGGATCCCAGGGGCTATGTTGTCGGGGGGCTATTTGCCCCATGGTAGGGTCTCCCATGGCAAATTGGTCCTGGGTGACAAAGACAAAGAGCGATCCAAAAGACCCCTATGAGAGATCCAG